>CM033619.1:5017291-5243389 GCA_019453435.1 Rhinogobius similis | reverse complement strand
CATTTCAGATAAACACGAAACGCCGAAACTTTCATCTCGTCCGCGGAAGATAAACCCGTAAAAAGAACCACTGAAGCGTCGGAAACAGCCTCGTCTTTGTGAAAGTCGGATCAAACGGCGGCACTCGGCTCTTTTCATTTCCGCGCATGATTATTACACAAAGACGTTTTTGGACAAAGGTCTGCGCTACTAAAGAGCATTATTTAATATTTTATGCACTGTAAAGTACAATATTGATCAAAAACGACCAGAAAATAGAGGCTACAAACTTTTATTTTTGAAAAAAGGTTGAATTTGTGATGTTTTCTGAGTACTCGAACCAGAAGTGGTCAGTAAAAGGTGAGTAAATACACTTTCTGCTCCTACATTTCGAAAAAATTTGTTGAAAGTTGTTGTTTGAGTCCCGGAGATAATTGTGGCTCGTGTGGAGCGAGAATATGAACACAGCAGCTGCACAGAGTGTTGTTCTAATGGTTTTACTCTCAGCGGGAGGAAAGTGTGTTTACTCTGACGATCTCTGTGTGAGACGAAGAACAGAAGAGAGGGAAGAGGAGAGAGAAAAGAGAGGAGAGAGAAGAGGAGAGGAGAGAAAGAAAGAGGAGAGAGAGAGGGGAGAGGAGAAGAGAACAGAAAAGATAAGAGAGAGAAGCAGAGAGAGAAAAAAGAACAGAAGAGGAGAGAACAGAAGAGAGAAGAACAGAGGAGAGGGAGAAGAGAAGAGAACACAGAAAAGAACAGAAGAGAGGAGAGAAGAGAGGAAAAAGAAGAGAAGAGAGAAACAAGAGAAGACAGAACAGAACAGAGGAGAGAGGGAAAAGAAATAAGAGAGAGAAAAGAACAGAAGAGAACAAAGAGAAGAGAAGAGAGAGAAGAAGGGAGAGAGAAAAGCGAAAGAAACATAGAAGAGAGAGAACAGAAGAGTGAGAAAAGAACAGGAGAGAGAGAAGAGAGAACAGTGGAGGGAGAGAGAGAAGAGAAGAGAAGAGAGGAGAGATAAAAGAACAGAGGAGAGTGAAGAAGAGATAAGAAGAGACGAGAGGCGAAAGAAAAGATAACAGAGGAGAAAGAAAAGAGAAAAAAGACAGAGGAAAGAGCACAAAACAGAAGAGAGAAAAGACAGAGGAGAGGGAGAAAAGGGAACTGAACAGAGAAGAGAGAAAAGAGAGACGAGAAGTGAAGAAAGAGAAAAGAGAGAAGAGAGAGAAGAGAAAAGAGATTTATTTGCAATTTTAAAATCACACAGTTCCAGGTCCAAATCAACAAAGAAGAGAGAAAAGACAGAAGTAAATAAGAGAGGGGAAATAAGAGAGGGAGAAAAAGAGGAGATGGAGAGAATAAGGAGAGAGGGGGGAAGGAAAGGGGAAAAAAGAGATAAAAGTAGAGAGGAGGGAAAGAGAGAAAAGATGAGAGGGAGAAATGAAGAGGGGAGGAAAAGAAGGGAAAGAAGAAGAAGAAAAAGTGAGAGCGAAGAGAGAGAGGGAGAACAAGAGCGAGTAGAGGGAGGGGAGGGGGGAGTGTGCGGGGGAGGCAGGGGGGAGTGTGAGGGGGAGTGGAGCTGGTGAGTTGTGTGTGATTAAAAGGAAAGTGGAGCATAATTACAGACGAGAAAATGACAAAGTTTCACTCTGAAAATCAGACGAGGATTTGACCTGAGGCTGAGGAGCAGGACTAAACCAGGACTAAACCAGGTCTGAACCAGGACTGAACCAGGACTGAACCAGGACTAAACCAGGACTGAACCAGGTCTGAACCAGGACTAAACCAGGACTGAACCAGGACTAAACCAGGACTGAACCAGGACTGAACCAGGACTAAACCAGGACTAAACCAGGACTAAACCAGGACTGAACCAGGACTGAACCAGGTCTGAACCAGGTCTGAACCAGGACTAAACCAGGACTAAACCAGGACTAAACCAGGACTAAACCAGGACTGAACCAGGACTGAACCAGGACTGAACCAGGACTAAACCAGGACTGAACCAGGACTGAACCAGGTCTGAACCAGGACTGAACCAGGACTAAACCAGGACTAAACCAGGACTGAACCAGGACTAAACCAGGACTGAACCAGGACCGAACCAGGTCTGAACCAGGACAAAAGGACTGAACCAGGACTAAAGAAGGACTGAACCAGGTCTAAACCAGGACTAAAACCCACACTGTGAAGGATTAAACCAGAGCTAAAAAAAAAAACAGGAATGAAGTCTAGTCTGAACCAAGACTTGACCTAAATAAGTTCTAACACAAAGTCTATAAAAAGAACTCAAAGCCAGACTAAACCAGGTCTGAACCAGGACTGAGTCCAGAAAACCTAGACTAAACATTAGTCTAGGTTTACAGACTAACTGTAAACCAGGAAGATTAAACCAGATCCAAACCAGGACAAAACCAGGACTGAGAATCTGGACTAAAAACCTGGACTCAACCTGGACTGTGCAACTAAACCAGAGCTAAACCTGTCATAAACCAGAACTAAACTAGAACTAAACCAGCACTAAATCACTTTTAAACCAGTTGTAAACGTGGCCTAAACGAGGATTAAAGCAAAGACTAAAACAAGACTAAAGCTAGATTAAACCTGGACAAAATTAGGACTAAACCAATTCTAAACTAGAATTGGTTTAGCCTGGACTGAACCAGGTCTAAATCAGGTCTAAACCAGATCTAAATCAGTTTTACACCAAGACTAAACCAGGACTAAACCAAGACTAAACCAGGTCTAAACCAGGCCTAGAATGCTCCGTACATTCCTGGTGGTTTGCTCAGTCATGTGACCTTCTCGTCTCTTTCTCCTGAATCACCTGGAGCGGATCATGTGACACGCTTCCTGCCAAGTCCGGAGCAGGTCCCGGTCTTTGTGCGTCCCGTCACAGCGGACCCCATTCAGTCCAGACCGGCCCTGATCCGGCTCAGGTCCTCGCTGAACTCGCTCTGAATGAAGGTGATTTTTGTGCCGTTTCTGAACCGCAGCGGCGCATTCCTGAAGAGAGGGAGGCTTTTCCCGAACGCAGCTCCGATCCACAAACCAAAACTGTAATTATGAGATCCCGGATTCACTCAGAGCTGGAGTTAAAGTCGCAGAGACGCTTTGAGACGTTTCTTTGGGGCGTAAACGGTGCAAATCACACGCTGCTCTTCACGACACGGAGGCAGAGCTGTGAGATCAACGTCTGTAATCGCTTAAATATGACTAAAACCTGGACTAAACCTGGCCTGCTAAACCAGATTTAAACCAGTTGTAAACCAGGACTAATCCAGGACTTAACTCCTTTTAAACTAGTCCTACTTTGACTAAAAGACTAAACCAATTGTAAACCCGTACAAAACTAGTACTAAACCAGGACTAAACCAGTTTAAAATCAGGACTAAACCAGTTTTAAACCAAGATTAAACAGGACCAAACCAGTTCTAAACCAATTTTAAACCAGACTAAAATGATCTCTAAACCAGGTCTAAACCAAAAGTAAACCACGACTAAACCAGGTCTACACCAGGTCTAAACCGGGACTAAAATGATCTCTAAACCAGGCCTAAACTGGGACTAAAATGATCTCTACACCAGGTCTAAACCGGGACTAAAATGATCTCTAAACCAGGTCTAAACTGGGACTAAAATGATCTCTAAACCAGGTCTAAACTGGGACTAAAATGATCTCTAAACCAGGCCTAAACTGGGACTAAAATGATCTCTAAACCAGGCCTAAACTGGGACTAAAATGATCTCTAAACCAGGTCTAAACCGGGACTAAAATATCTCTAAACCAGGACTAAACCAGTTTTAAACCAGGTCTAAACCGGGACTAAAATTATCTCTAAACCAGGTCTAAACCAAGAGTAAACCAGGACTAAACCAGGACTAAACCAGGACTAAACCACGACTAAACCAGGGCTAAACCAGTTCTACTCTAAAACAAAGTGAAGGCTCATGGAGCACTGTTGGAGTCATGAATTATAAACAGGACAAAATGGTTTTCCCTCCAGTTAAACTCTTTTCACATCATGTCCTGATCCTCCAAAATCTTAACCCTGAAAAAAAAAAAAAAAGAGCGATGGCGGATCAAATTAAGGCCTGGACAGAGTCTGTGTTAGAGTCACAATGATCCTTTGTAATCCTGAGGCCCATCTCAGCCATTCACAAAAACACCTTTCACTGTTTTTTGTCTGTGAGATGTGGCTAAAGCTGGAGTAAACGGGAAACTACTTCTTGCTTGTCCTCATCTTTTTCTGCATTTATTTCCTTCTGCAAAGACTCTACGACACATTTGAACCTCTTTTTATGTAATGCATTGTCTTTGGATAATGTTAGATGATTATGACCTGGAAATAGTGCCATGTGTCGATTAACAGGAAACAGCTGATGCTAACATACGACAAAAACACAACTAAAAACGACTGAACTGCAACAAAAACATGACAAAAAAATGCAGCAAATGTGACTAAAAGTGACTAAAACGTGGCTAAAAGCGGCAAAAATGGACTAAGACTGACAAAAACGCAACAAAAATGTGATTAACAGTGACAATCACGCTAAAAACATGACTAAAAGTGACAAAAATATGACAATATTGCAACTAAAAGTGACAAACGCAATGTAATGTAAAAATGTAATGCACTGATTTTAGATGATGTTAGATGATTACGACCTGGAAATATCATATTTTGGATTTTGACAAAGTAAGTGCCGTGCGTCGATAAACGGGAAACAGCTGATACTAACGTGCGTAGCTTTGTTTTGCTAAGGGCTAAACATTTAGCATCAGTGGAAATACAGCGCTTTATCACAAGATCAAGCCAGAGTTTGGAGTGGCGAAGATGAAGTGTCTCTTTCTGTCACTTTAAGTCGTATTTTTGTCACTTTTTGTTGTGAATAGTTTCTTTCAGTCGTCCTGTGTCACTTTAAGTTCGCTTTCAGACGCGTTTTTGTTGCTTTTAGACATGTTTTTGATGAATTTTGTCATGCTTTTACTCTTTTTTTGTCACTTCTTGTTGTTAATAGTTTCTTTCAGTCGCCCGTTGTCACTTTAAGTCGCTTTCAGATGTGTTTTTGTTGCTTTTAGTCACAGTTTGTTGTTGTTAGTCGCACTTTTATTGCTTTTAGACGTGTTTTTAATGAATTTCGTCATGTTTTTGTTGCTTTAAGTCGCATTTTTCTCTGTTGTTTTGTTGTCGTTTGGTGAGAGATGTTTCTTTTCTGTTTCCATCTGCTTTTTGCGTCTTGTTTTCTAACATATTTAACTTCATCTGTTCTCCTTGTAACATCCTGCGCTTTACTCGACGTGGAAACGAAAAGAACAGCTAAATCGTAGGTTTATAAAGGCATCTGTTGGACTGGAGTGTTTTATAGCTCCCCCTGTGACCGTTTGACCTCACTGCAGTTTACGGCCCTTTTTACGGCGGCCTGTTTGACTTTAGTGTGTTCGGAGTCGTGAAAAACACCTTTAAACCTGGAGAGTGTTGCAGCGCGACGCAACGAGGCCGACCTGAGCTTTTATGGAGCAGAGATTACGACGTCAGCGGCGAAAACGAGGACAAACGTGTGCGAAAAGTACAGTTTGAGAAGAGGACGGTCAACAAGACATTAGCCAAACAACACTAAAGGCTAAAAGGGGATGGTTCATTTTATTTTATAGGAACATTTATCTGCATTTGTCGACAGCACTAACATTTAAGTTAATTATGTCTAATACCTTTGTTTATGGCTTTTATTTGATCTTATTTTAGCTTTTTTACTTTCATTACTCATTGGTTTTTATGTTGCGCCACATTATGCACATTTCCTTCACCGATGATGGCAATAAAGCTTCTTCTGAAAACAACAAACAGACGACTAGCTCCTGTTATTCACATCCGTGCTCTTAGGACGCAGTGGCGGACATAACATTAGGAAAAAAGTCACATTTGCCTCGGGCCCCCGACCTGAAGGGGCCCCTATAAGATGCCCTTAACGCTCATCAGAGACACACGGCTCTGACACAGTTCTCTCAGTGTCACAGTAAAGTAGAGCAGTGCGTTTTAATCAAGAAAAAGGCCAGTCTGGGATCCAATAAAGCTGAATAGTACATATAATTACAAATGAAAACCATGTATTTAAAGGTGCTGTACCTGTTTTTACTGTTTTGAAACGTGAAAAACAGAACTAGTTGATGTTAAAGTCTTTCCATCAGTCTCGTGTATCTCTCACTTTCCTAATGCAGTCCCAGCATCATGAATATTCACAGAGATGAGTTTAGAAGCACTTTTCATGAGTTTCAGCGTCACAGGTAAAGCTAACAAACATTAGCATGCTAACAGCACACTTCCTGCTTCTCTCGTAGTATGAAACGCTTTATAAACAGATGCAGAGTAAAAGTTGTCTAATTTTCATCTGAATAGATGCTAAACCAGTTCTAAATCAAGACTAAACCAGTTCTAAACCTGGACTAAAAGGATCTTTAAACCAGGACTAAAACGGGACTTAAAGCGACTAAAACATGACAAAGAATAACAAAAATGCAACAAAAAAGTGACTAAAATGGGACTAAAAATGTAATGCTTTGGCTTTGGATAATGTTAGATAATTATGGACTTGGAAATATCAGATTTAGGTTCTTGACAAATCGATAAACAGGAAACAGCTGATTTGCTGATTGCGCTTTGCTAGCTTTGTTTTGCTACATATAAGTTAGCATCAGTGGAAATACGGTGCTTTATCACGAGAAGTCCGAATTTTAAACGATAAAGAGTCTTTTTCTGTCATTTTCAGCCACTTTCTTTTTTTGCTTTTAACCTGTTTTTGTCACACTTTGCCGTTAATAGTGTCAGTCGCCCTTTGTCACTTTAAGTCGCTTTCAGACCTGTTTTCGTTGCCTTTAGTCACGTGAAGGATTCAGTTGAATGAATATCGCTGTCCTTACTATTTGTTTTGATAAATAAAGTGCACATGACCGCGGTCCATGCATAAACCCACAGAAAATGCGTTGGACTCGCGTTCCTCGTGTCCGCCCTGTTTACAGACCGTGCTCCGTGTCGTTTCCAGGACTCTTGCGTAACACACTCTCACTGTTTACACTCAGAGCGGGACATTTCACTGAACACTCGGCTTCAGACAGAAACAACGGCACATTTACAACAACCTCAGACGTCGAGTCCCACGTTTAACTGCGTTTTGGAAATCCACTTTAAATCAGAGCAGGTCAATGATTTTCCTGACATTTATGTAAACAAAGATAGGTTTAGTCCTCATTAAATACTTTACAGTTTATTTAGTTGTTGCTGAAGTGAAGGCAGGGCTGGGGTTTGTCTCTTTAATGCAGCTGTCTGTCCAAACACACTTTTTCTCCTGTTGTTTAGCCTCTGAAGCCTCTGAGCAGATGACTTTATTTACCTCTTAAAGGCCAGAGCTGCACAATTAAACCAAATCCACACAAAATCACAATTTTAATGGATGCAATTAGCAAATCACAAAGGCTGCAGTTTTTGAAGTGCAATAATTTCTTCCACAAACAACAAAATGTCTTGTTTTGATTTGAATAAATAACTTTGTAGTTTGGATTTGTACAAACATGTTCTGAAACAAGCCATATAAGCGATAAAAATGCGTTCAAAAGCGACAAGAATGCGACAAACATGACTCAATGCAACAAAATGTGGCTAAAAGCGATAAAAACGTGACTAAAATTGGCAAAGATGCATTTAAAAGTGGCAAATACGCGTTTAAATATGACAAACAACTGAACGTGACAAAATTTTGTTAAAAATGTGAATTTAAACAGAATCCTATTATTAAATCATGAATCGCAAATCTAATCACAATCACACTGGTCAGGACAATCACAATTAGATATTTTTCCTAAATGGTTCAGCTCGATTATAGATAATAGAAAAATACAAAGTCAATATAATCGTGATAAAATGAAAATCATGATCTGGCCTTCAAAAAATCGTGATAATGATTTTTTTTGTCATTTCGCCCAGACCTAAGTGCTGGGACAAACCTTCTCGGTGGGCCCCTAATACATAATTTAGTATATTTAATTATTCCAGTAATATATATGATGTATTCAGTTATTTTTTTAATTCCCACAAAACTAAATATATTCGTTGATATTAAATCTTGGGTGTCATTTTCAAACCATGACTGGAGGATGTAGATATTTAAATCCAGATCTAATTTGTTTCTCGCACAAATCCTTTCCATTTTCAGCTCGTGCGAAGCTTCAGAACGGCCTTTTCAGACACAGAAGTGAAGCCGACGACTCGCTCTCGTCACAAAACACTCTTCATTCAGGTTTACGATCGATAAGTGTTTTACGATCAGATTAACTGTGTGCAGCGAATGGATGGAGGAGCCTGAGAGACGCGTTAAATGAAATGAAGCTTTTATTGAAAGAGTTTTTAAGTATTTATTAAATGCTCGGCGTAAAAACATTACATCATTCATTAACAAATACTTGTAAATAAGGAAAACCTTTTGTAATTTTTTGTTTTACCTTGTCTGATTAAACTCCCTTGTCTCTCAAACTGACAAAAACGTAAACTTAAAGGACTAAAAGTGACACAAACACGACTAAAACTGACAAAAACACGACTAACAATGACACAAACACGACTAAAACTGAAAAAACCCGACTCAAAGTGACACAAACGCGACTAAAGTGACACAAACACAACAATGAGACACAAACTCAACTCAAATTGACAAAAATACGACTAAAACTGACAAAAACACGACTCAAAGTGACACAAACACAACTGAAGTGACAAAAAGATGACTAAAACTGAAAAAACATGACAAAGTGACACAAACACGACTCAAAGTGACACAAACACAACTGAAGTGACAAAAAGATGACTAAAACTGAAAAAACATGACAAAGTGACACAAACACGACTCAAATTGACAAAATCATGACTAAAACGGACAAAAACACGACTCGAAGTGACACAAACACAACTAAAGAGACACAAACACGACAAAGTGACACAAACGCGACTCAAATTGACAAAATCACGACTAACAGTGACACAAACCCAACTAAAACTGACAAAAACACGACTCAAAGTGACACAAACACAACTAAAGAGACACAAACACGACTCAAAGTGACACAAACACAACTAAAGAGACACAAACACGACTCAAGAGACACAAACACGACTCAAGAGACACAAACACGACTCAAAGTGACACAAACACGACTCAAAGTGACACAAACACGACTCAAAGTGACACAAACACGACTCAAAGTGACACAAACACAACTAAAGAGACACAAACACGACTCAAAGTGACACAAACACAACTAAAGAGACACAAACACAACTAAAACTGACACAAACACGACTCAAAGTGACACAAACACAACTAAAGAGACACAAACACAACTAAAGAGACACAAACACAACTAAAACTGACACAAACACGACTCAAAGTGACACAAACACAACTAAAGAGACACAAACACGACTCAAAGTGACACAAACACGACTCAAAGTGACACAAACACTCTGTTCTCAGACGAGGCACAGATGACGTTCGTTGTGTCGGAAATGGATTTATCTGATGCTCTCTGCATGTTCTGATTATCTCCAGTGACTTTCACACAGACTCCTCCTTCATGCTGCGACTGTGACACAGAGCTTCAGTTCTGAACAGAGCTGCACCATTTTGGGGGAAAAAAATCTACTGGTGATAAGTTACGATTTCTGTTCAAAAAGTAGGATTCTGTTCAGAGTTTAACATTTGAGCAAAAACTGAAAAAAACGAGAAATCTTTTTTGCGGAGAACATTGTGTTATCTAAATGATTGCAGCTTTTGCGGTTTGATGTTTGTGGCGGCTTGAATTGTGATTTCGGTTTGATTGCAATGTACTGTGCAGCCCTGATATTAAAGGTTCTGTATTACTCAAATCTTCATGGGCCTATAATCGATTTGGTTTTACAATCTTAATACGTGAAAAACAGTGCTTGTTCTTTTCATTGTATACACTTTGCAGAGGTTATTCTCACTTACTTAATGCATCCTGAGCGTTCCTAATTAGCCG
This sequence comes from Rhinogobius similis, assembly GCA_019453435.1. Classification (NCBI taxonomy): domain Eukaryota; kingdom Metazoa; phylum Chordata; class Actinopteri; order Gobiiformes; family Gobiidae; genus Rhinogobius; species Rhinogobius similis. The sequence goes on along the minus strand of CM033619.1, from coordinate 5,233,365 downwards.
TCATGTGCTCAGAGACTGTAATTAAGGGGAGATGCTGCAGGGGACAGGAAAAAATCTTAAATTTAAAGATATCAATTTGAAACTTCCCCTGTAGTACAACTTTTTCTTCATGCCATATAGAAACAAAGCATTTTATGTGCAAAAACGGCCAAAAATCCACATATTTGGGACATTTAAATCTGAAAAATGGACAGAAACAGGTTTCAATTTCTTGGTTCATTTTGTAACATATTAGTTACAAAAAGAAATTACAGAGGGGACTTTGGATTTCTTATTTAGTTTTTAAGTAAACTAGATTGGACTGAAAATTGTCCTAAAAATGCAAATTTCGCCTCATTTTTTAAAAATTAGATATAAAAAAATCCTTCTGTGTGTTTGGTCTAAATCCTGTTGAGTCCAGATTGTCCAGTTTGGTGTAGGATCTACTTTAAGGCTGATCTTTATGTCTCGAGGGACAAAAATGCATTTTAAGAAAACGGCCTTTGAAGTTACAATGTCCCAGAGAAATCTATGGATGAAGTGGATTCAATGGAAGAATAAAAACATCTTGGAGATTGGACACGTTTGTTGTTTCTACATGAAAGTCAATATGTTGAGAGAGAAAGCTGACCAGAAAAGGAGAAAACATGAGTGTTGCCTGTAGTGTCTTACCTTAACTCAATAAAACAACAAAAGGTTAACCTCATTCACCCAAAGGCAATGCGTTTGACATCGTCTTCTTAGTAAATTTATATGTTTTAATCTATTTATTGACTGAATATTAACAAAACAGGAGTCACTTCATTGTCACACAGATAATAAACGCACAGATGAAAGAAATAACGACTTTGGGGCTTATTTTTCGGCATTTGTAGCATTATATGGGACCTTTAAACATACGCTAACATACTGGAATCAGAAAAATAAAGAATGTTCTCAGCACCTGATTCAAAACTATAAAAACTAACACCAAATCTCAGCCGGAATCTGGACTGAAGCGGCCCCTTCATCCTCACACAGCCGTTAGCTCGTGCATTAGCCGTGTTAGCCCCCGGGGACGTCTTCCGCAGCGAGTATTGAGCAGCGCTAATGGCGGCTAGCAGCAGTTAGCGTCCTGTGATGTTGCGGTCGATTTGGCCCCTCGGGAGCCCCAGGTGAACGACTCCGGCCTCAGCACATTCTGACGCAGCGCTTTACCCGAGGAGAACCGCAGCGGTGATTTAGCACAGGAGCCGCAGGAGGAGGCGCGCCGTTAAAGACACGTACGATTATTACGCCTCATTAAGACCCCGCGTTAGCGCTCGGACGCGGAGCTCAAAATCAAGTTTATGGAGCAGTCGTTTGAACGTCTCGCTGCTTTTACGAGGGATTTAACTGGAGCCTGACGATTTATTCTGTTCATTATTAATCCATAGACATGTTTGCAGGTGTTTTAAATTGATTTGATGGAAAAATACAGTTCTGATTAAACCGTGGAATGTGTGAACAGTTTATGGATTCAACATAACATTATTCTTAAAGTGCGTTTGACAGGTTTTCATGATTTTCTAATTTTGACTTTATTTGGTGGAATAATACCAGTTGTACAGATACATTTTAGTTTTACACCAATCAAGCAGCCGTTTGTGGAGAAAAGTTGATAAATATGTTGAAAATAACTGGAAGTGAACAGACTGACGACATCACACTGGGGAGACAAAGGTTGTGCATAATTTACACAAAATAAACTACTTATTTTGATCCTTTAAACATTGATTCAACCAAATAAAGGCTTTCACATGTATTTTTATTTCTAAAATAAAACAATTTGTAACATGAGTTTGGGCCCCGTGTACAGGATGGTTGCTATGGTAATTTCCTAGTGTGACGTCATCATTTACAACCAGGAAGTAAAACGAAAAAATTAAAAAAAATTGCTAAACCGTGATAAAAATTTGAAATATATTTATTAACTTTTATTTATCTTAACTGCATTTTTGTCAAATGAGTCCGACCTGTCAGAGCCACTTTAAACCGCCACTATTGTTTTTTGGAACTATTTTCATTCAAATGTACAGATTGTGAATTGTTTTGTACATATGTATCAGCTTTGCCCCACTTTTGTATGGATTGGTGTGCATTTTGTGATAAACGGGAGAGATTAAGCACAAAATATAAAAGGGGAACATATAGACCCTTTAAAAGTCTGTAACAAAAACACTGTAAATTCAGAACGGAGGTAAAAGTGAAGTGGAACATAATGGATTAAGCTCAGAATATCACAAAATATGACAAATGTAGATGATTTAGTGTCAGTAAAAGCCTCAAACACATGTGAGTGACATCAGAGCTGCTTTAAACACATTTATTATTTTATTTTGACATTATGTTTGAGGAAATTATGATAAACAATCCGGAACAAGATTCATAATTTTGGGTTTTTTGTTCCATTTTAAATTGAAAATCAAATGAAGGCAGGGTGCTCAGACTTCCTGCACACGGTAGTGTTCTTCTGAAGTGTCACGCATAGAACTGTTATTAAACCTGGAAGATGAACTCAAAATGGCGCTCTATTTATTCCTATGGCGTGTGCTCATTGGTGCAAAAAGTTCATTACTTCCTGAACAGGGGCTAACGCCTCCCACTGTGTAACGACAATCCCCCATGATGCTTTGAGTGACGAGAGCGACCACGCAGCTCTCAAGTTTTTGTGTAAACGTTAGCTTGTGTGATTGTAATTGTGTTCTTCATGTTAGATCAAACGTGAAAGGGTCTGAAATGAAATAAAATACAACTCCCAGGTGTCTCTGTCTGACCATGTCACGAGCTTCTGTTTGTATCGTCCGACGCTCGTTCATGCGGCTCACACATGTTTACCGTGACGCCACTTCATATAAAACAGTCATTTCGGTGACTTTCGAAACCGTTAAAAAGAACTTTTCAATCTATTTTATTTAAATACTGAAAAGAATTAAGGACTATCTGCAATTCTAGTGCATTATAGTGCAGAGCGGCTAAAGCTCCCAATAAGGAGATCGTGGGTTCGAATCCCGGACCAGACCAACATCACACGATCTCTCTGGGTGGAGTCTGCATGTTCTCCCTGTGTTACCGTGGGTTCTCTGGCTCCTCCCATCGTCCAAAGACATGACTGTGGAGGTTAATTGGCAACGTTGCCCCGAGTGAATGAATGTGAGAGTGAGTGTTTGTCTGTCAATGTCTCTGTCCGTTTGTTTGCTGTGATGAGTTGGCCACTGTCCAGAGTGTACCCGCCTAAGGCCCAAAGTCACCGGGACAGGCTCCAGTCACCCGCGACCCCCAACGGGAACAAGAAGGAGAAAATGAATGAATGACTGCAATTATAATGTGCAATTATACAAAAAGGCTGCAATACTTCGCACGGCCACTAATCAATCTTGGACACGGAAACAGGGGGCGTGTCTTATCCAGTTTATTTGATCCATGGTGACACGAGATGTTACTGCAATGTGTTGCTCAGCCATGGATGTCTTAAATGAACTGGATAAGCCACGCCCCCTCTGTCCGTGTCCCACATTGATTAGTGGCCATGCGAGGTACTGCAGCCTCTTGGGCCTTTTTCTATTATTGCACATTATAATTGCAGACAGGACTTAATTATTATCGGTATTTAAATAATATAGAATGAAATTATCTTTTCTACCGTTTCTAAAATCACAGAAATTACTGTTTTTATATGAAGTGACGTCACAGTAAACATGTGCGAGCCGCGAGAACGAGCGTTGGACGATACAAACAGAAGCACGTGACATGGTCAGACAGAGACACCTGGGAGTTGTATTTTATTTCATTTCAGACGCTTCACATTTGTTCTAACATGAAGAATACAATTACAATCACACAAGCTAACGTTAACACAAAAACTTGTAAGCTGCGTGATCGCTCCCTCAAAGCATCATGGGGGATTGTCGTCACGTGGTGCCCCTAAAGCAAAGATGGCCGCCTCCGTATCAGGAAGTAACGCGGAAGTAAAGAATTTTTTTGGGGTCATGCACCAATGAGCACATGCCACAGGGAGGAACAGGGCGCCATTTTGGCTCATCTTCCAGTTTTAATTATACTTCTATGAGCTCGGTGGATTTCAGCAGATTTTGGCGCTGTGGTCCTTTCTGTGGCCGAGGGACAACAGCGCCACCTGCAGACGTGAGCGCTCAGACACGAAGCTCAGGCTGACCTTGTGTTCTCTCTGCGCCTCAGCCCGAGTTCTCCGGCGCGGCGGTGCTTCACGAGGCGCGCAGGGACCAGGTGGCGGAGACGTGCAGGCTCCACAGCGCCTCCAGCAGGAAGAGGAGGGTACTGACGCCGGCCGACCTCAAGCACCTGGTGGTGGACGAGGATCACGAGCTGATCTACTGCTACGTGCCCAAAGTGGCCTGCACCAACTGGAAACGGGTCATGATGGTGCTCACGAGCCACGGCAAGTACAGGTGAGCATTTACACCGGGATTACACGAAACAAACACCACTCAGCCCCGGAGCAGACGATTATAGATGTACAGACCAGTGTTTTTATGCCTTTTTTGAGTCGCGGCACACTTTTCAAGTTTAAATGATACCACGGCACACCACTTACTACTAAAACATGACCAAATCAGACCATTTAGTTAAAAAAATATGTTAAATAATGTCACTGCCACTGTCTGGTTCTTTAAATTTGGCAATAGTGACACTCCAAAATGGTAAATTAGTTAATTACGTCCGCATTTGTGAATCTGTTAACTCAGACTGGACATTTTTCCATTTACCCTTTGAAAGTTTGTGAACGAAAACATTCTAAATTCAGAACGGAGGCAAAAGTGAAGTGGAACATAATGTGATTTCACTGAGAAACTGGGATTAACCTCAGAACATCAAAATATGACAAATTAAGATGATTTTTATAAAAGTAAAAGCCTCAGACACATGTGAGTGACATCAGAGCGGCTTTAAACAGATTTATTATTGTATTTTATGGGTTTTACTGGAAAAATACTCAGAGAAAGTAATTTTCAACCTTTTCTACGATGGAACACGCCTTGACGAATGAAGGATTACATCGACTACTCACAGAAATGTTGAGCCCACAATCATTCTTCATTTTATCTAGAGATATATTAGATACTATTCCATAAATTAGATTATTTTGAAGCTAAAAAACAAGGCTAGAAAATTGTATTTTGTCCATGGTTTGTTACAGAAAAGCAAACTAACTGACCTTTCTACCCTGGAATTTCAAATGTGTTGCTTTTTTCCAAAACCATAGAATTTAGATCTAATGTGAGAGAATCATTCAAACATTCACAGTTCACTTCATTTTGCCTCCAGTCGCCTCCTACTGGAATTTTGATGATGTCACATTTTAAAGGAAATCTAGGCTAGGCTAGAATTATAGCCTAGAAGTCAGAATTTGAAAATTGTGAAAACCTGAAATAGTTTGGTGAGAGAGCACCTGTGGCAAGTATCTATTAGAAGTTTGTGAAGAATTTTTGCAAAATAAAGTTTAAAATTACAGGAAGTAGAGCTGAGTTCTAAAATGGAATCCCTCTACAGATAAATGACACAACTTTTTGATAGTTTAAACTATAATCTAACAAACTAAAGTTGTTATACGGTATAATAATTTATCAAATCATAACTATTGTGTAAGTTATATAGTTTTTGGCCCTTGTTTACAGTCTGGTTGCTATGGTAACAGGTGTGGAATTACCTCTAACTGTGTCATATTTCTGTCTAACCAGGAAGTGACATTACAAACTTTACAAACACTTTCAAACTGGGGACAACTAGACAAAATGTTTGGTAAAATCGTGTGCGTTGTAGTGAAATGTGCCGTCTGACCTTCAGACTTTAAATGGTTCCAGTCCGAGGTTCAGTGCTTCCTGCAGAGCCTCCATGCATCATAGGTTTGTGTCAGGACGGCCTGCTCTGGGCGCTCGGAGGCATCGGCACACTTTAATTTCCCGGGCTATACTTGGATTTCCGCCTCTACATTTGTACTTTAATCACAGACAAGGGCTGGCTCTGAAGATCAAACTGCTGCCGTTTGTTTGCTCCGAACAACAGTGGAAATTAACCAAGGTCTTATCCTGTAACACGTCCAGCTTGGATTTAAAGGCATTTAAGACTGCTTTACAAATGTTTTTCATATAATCTTTGCTTCACCGTGTTATTCTGATGATGTTTGTATGTTGGATTGGATTTATTTTAGTAGTCGATTAGTCTGAGATTATTTTTTTGTCAATTATTTCTATTGTATGGACCCTTTAAAAGTTTGCAAATAAAAACATTTAAAATTCAGAACGGAAGCAAAAGTGAAGTGCAACATAATGTGATTTCACTGAGAAACTGGGATTAAGCTCAGAATATCACAAAATATGAAAAATGTAGAGGATTTAGTGTCAGTAAAATCCTCAGACACACGTGAGTGACATCAGAGCTGCTTTAAACACATTTATTATTGTATTTTACATTAAGTTTGAGGAAATTATGATCAACTCTTTGCATTTTCGATGAAGGAACAATCCAGATTTATGGGTTTTACTGGAAAAATACTCACAGAAATGTTGAGCCCACAATCATTTTTCATTTTATTTAGAGATATATTAGATACTGTTCCATAAATTAGATTCTTTTGAAGCTAAAATACAATTTTAAGGCGAGAAAATTGTATTTTTTTCATTGTGCAAACTAACTGACCTTTTTCCAACACAAACACTTAAAACCAGTAGAATTTAGATCTAATTTTCTCATTTACAGACAAATTCATTTTGCCTCCAGTCGCCTCCTTCTGGAACTTTAAAGGGTCTATATTGTGTTAAATGATTATTTCTATTGTAAATTTAAAGTTTTTAGATACATTATCAACCAAATAAAAGTTGAAATGTGACGACTGAAGACTTTTAGATAGAGAGATAGAGAATATTCATAAATTAAGTGTATTATTGATACAAATCAGTATCAGTAGCATTATGAACTGTTCCTCGTCTGCCTGGAGGAACTCTCTCTACACTAGATGAACCACCTTCCTTCCTCCTGATGGTCCTCTCTGTCTGTGGGAGTAGGATCTCTCCTTCATGTGGTTCTCCAGGTTTAGACTTTTTCCCACAGGGTTTTTTGTAGTTTTTCCTTGAGAGAAGGAGGCTCTGCAGACAGGGGGCGCTCTGGGAGAGTTATCCATTTGATCATCGTTTATTTAACTACTTTCTACCTGTGGCCCATCGAGGAAACTGTTATGATTTTGGGCACTACAAAAATACATTTAATTGAAGTAATTAACTCTCTTTCCTTTTCGTCTGCAGTGACCCGATGGAGATCCCTTCAAACGAGGCCCACGTCCCGTCCAACCTGAAGACCCTGAACCAGTACAGCATCGCCGAGATCAACCACCGCCTCAAGAACTACTTCAAGTTCCTGTTCGTGCGGGAGCCCTTCGAGCGCCTGGTCTCCGCCTACCGCAACAAGTTCACCCTCAAGTACAACTCGTCCTTCCACAAGCGCTTCGGCACGCGCATCGTCCGCCGCTACCGCAAGAACGCCACGCAGGAGGCGCTGGTCAACGGCGACGACGTCAAGTTCCGGGAGTTCGTGGAGTACCTGGTGGATCCGGCCACGCAGCGGGACGGGCCGTTGAACGAGCACTGGCAGACGGCGTACCAGCTGTGCCACCCGTGCCACATCCACTACGATCTGGTCGGGAAGTACGAGACGCTGGAGGAGGACGCCAACTACATCCTGCGGCTGGTCGGGATGGGCAACGCGCTGAGGTTCCCGAGCTACGCCAAGTCGACGCGCACCACGGACGCAATGACGGCGCAGTTTTTCAGCAACATCAGCAGCCAGCAGCAGGCGCAGCTCTATCAGCTTTACAAATTGGACTTTTTGATGTTCAACTACACCACGCCGACTTATCTCAAGCTCGACTAGCGTCCGGCTTCGGGTGAAAAATAGTCGGAACTGCTGTCTTTCTTGTCGTGGCGCAAGAAACATGATGTCCAACCGGTCGCTTTCGAAAAGCGCCAATGTTAATTGTGGGACGACGTTTGGATTTTCAGGCTGAAGCAGGTCTTCAATGCGTTTCAATGGGGGATGTTTGCGCCGAGAATGAACTTGTTGCGAATTCTCCGGCAATTTCTACCCCAGATATTTAAAGAAACAGTAGATTCTGCTAAATAACTCTGAGACTAGCACGCGCCCGGACCCCAACGCTGGCTTCGCATATCTCTTATTTCCCGTTAGAAGAACATTTGAAATGGTAAATGACAAGGTTTCGCTCTTAAAGTGTGGGGTTAAAGGACACATATTATGCAAATTTGACTATTTATAGCATCGTTCCCTCGTCAGAAACACGGCTGGAGTTGTATTTATCTTCTTTAACACTTTTGTTGCTGTTTTTAAGTCGATAAATCATCACCACACTGTGAGCATTTCTGACTCAAATCGCAGCCCAATTTAAGTAATTCAGTATTATTTTACCGACCAAAAACTGTTAAAAATGTCCTGTCAGTTCTAGCCTTTTAAGTTAAATAGGGTTTGTTAATAAAGTTTCACAACAATTATTTTTAGATAAAGCTGTCAAGGCTGGTCCCTGCTGTGATCTTGTCAAACTTGTGTCAGTTTGACGTTTCTCTGATCTGTTTGCTTGGGTTTATCAGCAGTTAAATCTTGTGTTTTCACCAACGTTGAGCTTATATTTAATTTAAAATAAATCCACTGATAACATTAGATGTAGTTTGCCCTCGTACGTGTTGCAGAAATGAGAGACGAGTGTTTGTGCTGAAGCTTCTGGGCGATTCAGACTGTAACTCGGCGCTGACTCAGATCAGGGAATCAAGTTCATCACAACCGCGTGCTGACATTAGCATGTCGGGGCAAGCTTACTTTTGTTTATTTCCCCATGGTGATGGGCTCTGCCCAACAGAGCGTCACTGCACTTTAATTCTAGCTCTGAGGTTTTGCCGAGTCGAGCTAAACAAATCCTTAAGACACTCAGTGACAGTGAGCGGTTACAGAGATGACACTTCTGCGGGTCAATGCTAACGCTAATGCTAACTTTGAGGCATAAATACTAATATAAAACAAACTGAAGTAATATGTATAAAAACATCAATTTAATTTATAGTTTCTTCACATTTTACGTTTTGATAAAAGTTAGCATTAGCTGTGAGAAAGGGTTAGCTTAGCCACCTGCTGCTGCCTGTGATTCCTCAGTTTGAGTCAGAGCTGAATTTGTGACTAAATTAAATCTGCACATGCCCAGATGCTTCTGCACAAACGTTACTACGGCAACATGGACATGGACAAACTACATCTAACATGCTACCAATGACTTTTATCTTTTAAAAAGTAGGCTACGTTTTAAGTTAAATATGAGCTCAAAACACAACATTTAAGATAATAAACCTGAAAAACATCAGAGCAGAAAGTTGACTGAGAATGACTTCAAACAGTGTCCAGATGACAACAACCCCTGAAACCTTTTCTACAGCGTGAAGTCATATTTAACACTTTTTATGACTGGCAGATTTTACGTGTTTTTATCAAAAATAAACATTCTTAACAAACTCTATTTAACATAAATGATGCTACAACTGACAAACAAAAAAAACAAACGTTTTTACTGCTGGCTTTTTAAATAATGGTAATATAGCCAAGCTAACGACTAGCATGATTCACACGAATGACTCAAACTGGCCCATTCCCTCTGCTGCCAGCAGATGGCGCCCTTACACCAAATCCTGACGAGGGAACGCCTGACAGAGAGTAACTTTGACTAAAACACAAGACACCAAAATAAAAGAACGAGAGCAACTTTAAACACAACTAAAGCAGAATGTGTGTCTTTTAAACCAGAGTTCAGTCGAATGGAATGGTACTTTTCGTCCGAAGTCGCTGGGACGTCCTGAGCGCGGCCGCCATGATGGAGCACGACATGATGAACCTGTCGGACTCATGCTGTGCTCTGTGGGGTCAAAGGTCACGGTGCGTTCAGGGCCCGCTGGACTTTTACAGGGTCTTCATCTTGTTTAAACCAGGGCTGGGCATTAACTCTTTATCTGCACATTTATCTGAACATTTATTTATTTTACACAGATTTGAAAGCGCTTGTTTACGCTGATCGCCTTGAAATGAAACCTGTGGAAGATCATGTGTTTCATCAGATTTTTTGTTTTAAATGCTCAAACTCTAAATTTGTAACCTTGAAAAATCATGTTTGAATAGTTTTTATTGTTGAATAATGCAGTTATACATTTTCAGTACATTTTTTTGTTTTGTTTAAAATGACAAAAAATTACAAATTCAACTTTAAAATACGATCAGGTTTTGATGATTCTGACAAAAATATGTCGTATACTAATTCATATTTCCATAAAATCTGAATTTAGACAAATAAAGACATTTTATTTATTTATTTATCGTTTTATCTTTAAAATTAAACTTTGATTTTAACTTAACTTACAAGACCAGAGCAAAAATTAATTAAAAAAAGATTTTAAAAAATAAATAAAACTAGCCCAAAACAGTTTACACAAAAGTCCCATTGAGTCCACAGTTTGTCAAAAAAGTCCACTTGCATTGAAGATTTAAAAGATGAATTTATCATTTAGATTTTTTTAAACGTAAGAAAATAAACATTTTAACAAGTTTGCTGCAAAATTCATCGTAAAAATTCTGAATAAAAACAATTCAAACACGTTTTTTTAGGGTAAAAAAGAATTCAAAGTGAGAAATCCACGATCTGATGAAACACATTATCTTCCATTCACAGACAATAAATAAATACTCACTTTTTCCTGATTAAATATTGTTTAATTGAGTTTTAAAAATATCTAAAAACAGCCTTGAAACACCAAGTAAGACAAGAATTATATTTAAATTCTAACAAAATTTGGAATCAAAAATTTCACTCAGATCAGTGCTTTCCGATAATAGTTTTACACTTAATTTTGAATATCTGATTTAAATAATTGACATAATTTATTCAACGTTCAATACAACACTGTCATCTTCAGATAAGACTTTTCTATTTATTTTGCCTTTTCTTTAATCGTTGGAGTTGATGCCGAGCCCTGATCAAACATTCTCCGACTTCAGGCTCGTTCTGCTTTTATTTTATTTTATTTTATTATTAATGTTTGTTGTTGTTGTTGAAGCGTTGCTGCAAGCGGCAATAATGAGGTTAATTTAAGACGTTCGTGAGAAGAAGAGGAAAGTCGTGCTGAGTTTTCGTGGAGGTAAAAGTTGTGACCTGCTGTTGTTTCTGCTGTTCAGAGTCGCACGGCTCCTGCTCCACATCGTCATTAACTTTTTATTATGTTAGATTTTTTTATATCAAACTTAAGATCCGGCCCCTTTAACTGGAGTGGGAGGGTCTTATCCTCCTCACAGCCAATCATCTGCTCCAAAACCACAGCCAGTGAGCTCCTCCGATGTCACTGAAATAAACCTGATCAGACGCTTTAAAGGAACTGGAAAACCTCAACTAACGGATAAAATATCATTTCAAAGGATAGACACAAAAATGAGAAAAAAACTAAACTGTGTATATTGTTTCCTTCACGTCAGACTTTGTGACTGAGGTGTTTTTACCATGATGTTCCTGCAACATTAGCATAAGAACAACATTAGCATAAGAACAACATTAGCATAAGAACAACCGCGCAGGAGCAGCTTCACAACGTTCAGTTTTCTTACTCTAGAATTTTCTCCGAGCTTTGAATATGGAAGGTCGAAGGCTGTTCCGGCGTGAATTTATAAATCGGAACTCTGAAAATCCAGGGTCAGATTTTTGTAATGGTTTTGTCCTTTGGGCCAGAAAAGTGTCCAACGCTTTTGAAAAACAAGTAAAAAGTGTAACATGAAAGTTTAACAACATCTGTAGAACTGAACCAGGTCCAAACCAGGAATAAACCAGGTCCAAACCAGGAATAAACCAGGACTAAACCAGGGTCAGACTAGTTCCAAATCAGGACTAAACCAGGTCAAAACCAGAGAGATAAATTATTTTCTATATTTTTGAAGAGGGTTGAGGCCGGATCATGTGCCTTGGTGGGCCTGGCTTGGCCCCCGGGCCTGCAGTTTCCATGTTAAACTGTACGGTTCATAACTCAAAGAGGAAAAGTATGAAGTCGGTAAAAGTGACTGAAGTGAATGTACCCGTCCTAATGACCGTCTGTGGTTTATCTGGGTGTAATTCAGAGGAAACAGCTGTGAACTCGACAGTCGAGTCTGAAGAACAGGTTTAACCTTGAGCTTTGTCGTCCGTCACAAAAGAACAAGATGTTTTCAGTCAAAGATTTATGAGAATGAGATTTATGAAGCACGACTAAAACAAGACTCTGAAACATTAAAGATAAGTGCAGTGCACTGACAGCACCACACGCCGCTGTAGACCGGGTTTAGACCTGGTTTAGACCTGGTTTAGACCTGCTGTAGACCAGGTTTAGACCTGCTGTAGACCAGGTTTAGACCTGCTGTAGACCAGGTTTAGACCTGCTGTAGACCGGGTTTAGACCTGGTTTAGACCTGCTGTAGACCGGGTTTAGACCTGCTGTAGACCCGGTTTAGACCTGGTTTAGACCTGCTGTAGACCGGGTTTAGACCTGCTGTAGACCTGGTTTAGACCTGCTGTAGACCGGGTTTAGACCTGCTGTAGACCGGGTTTAGACCTGCTGTAGACCGGGTTTAGACCTGCTGTAGACCGGGTTTAGACCTGCTGTAGACCGGGTTTAGACCTGGTTTAAGCCTGGTTCGGTTCTGGGTTAGACTTGATTTAGACCTGTGTTTGTTTAACCCTGGTTAGATTTAGTTTAATCCTGGTTTAGACCTGGTTTAGTCCTGGTTCAGACCTGGTTTAAGCCTGGTTCGGTTCTGGGTTAGACTTGATTTAGACCTGTGTTTGTTTAACCCTGGTTAGATTTAGTTTAATCCTGGTTTGGGCCTGTTTTAGACACATTAACGAGCTCAAGTGAAAAACACTGAAGGTTCGACGTTGGTTCTGACTTTGTCCAGAGTCGACTCGTTTATTGACCTTTATTAAACCAGGAAACTCCCGCTGACATTTAACGTCTCCTCTCTCCGAGGAGTCCTGGCCCCAGTGGGCGGAGCCTGTTGTACATGTTTTTAGTGATGGACAAACCTACGCAGACACAGAGAGAACACGCAAACGAGTCTAACACAGGACCTAGCTGCTGTGAGGCGAGTGCTCCAACCGCTGCGGCGCCACAGGAATAAAATCCAGACTTTGTGAGATAAAAACACACAAATGTAAACAAGTCAAACCGACGACAAATGAACCAAAAACTCAACACATTTACCCCCAAATGTTCCTCCAGACAACAGTCACTTTACATTTGTGTCTTTGCTGGAAAAAGTTCATATTTTACTCCACAATCAGGTTAAGATGACGGTTGGTTTAGTTCTGGAGCAGACTTTGGGACAGTATTGAAAGAACTGCGTTGGGTTGGGTTGCGTTCATTTCAGTGCAATGCATTATGGGGAGAACGGAGGAAAATCCCAAAACAAAAGATCAAAAATAAGTTTGAGTGTTAAATCTTTATTCTTTGACGTTTGTTTGTGCAGCGGAGCCGTGTGAACTCAAGAGACAAAACTCCATCTCTTATTTATTTACTATTTATTTATTCTCACCAACTCACTTCCTGTTTCCTGTGTTTCTACGGCAACGACACACAGACATAAACAATCTGCTCGACGTTTCTGTTTTTAAAGTTTTGCTGGGTTTTTCTTTTTGTTTTTCCAAGTTCAGTCGCCGCTTCAGAGTCCCGGTTCTTCCTGTTTCATCCTTTCACAATAAAAGCACCCCGAGAGTCTCCTGTGTTGTGTTTTATTTTGACATTGAGGCGGGACACAGCGGGGGGCGGAGTCAGATCGAACGGCATCGACTGAAGAACAAAACTAAGCCGACGCTGAAGGAGACGACAAGGTCAGGAATGTGTTTGTGACTTTTAAAGGGCACTGTGGAACTTTTCTGGTGAAGGTGCACGACTGGTGCGTTCAAGGCAAACGGTAACGGGAGATTTCACCTCGTACTTGAAACTTGTGTTTGTTTTTATATTGTTGCATTACTATAAGAATCTCCACAAAAAGGTAATTAACCACCACTTAAATGATGTAAACATTTGTTGCAGGTAAAATTATTACATTTAAATAAACAAAAACCAAAAAATATGAAATAAAAATAAAAGGCCAAAATAAAAAATAAAAATTCTAAAAAAAACAAACTAAAATAAATAAAACACAACAAAAAACAAAACCCCACAACAAAAATAAAAAATAAACCCTCAAAACAATAACAAAGAAAACCCTTTTTTTTTTTAAACCCCACAACAAAAATAAAAACACAACCCTAAAAAAAAAAACGACAACATTTAAAGCGCAAAAAATGCAAAAAAACACAACAAATGAAAATATTTTTTAGAAAAGTTGAGGAGAAACCAGGAGTAGTTTCCCGTTTATTTGTGGCTCTTTCTTTCAACGTCAGTTATATCCATGAGTTTTGGAGCAGTTTTAGAAAAAAAAAAAAAAACAATTCCAAACAAATGATTTTAAAGGTGAAAAGTCCTCAAACGAGTAAATGAATAAATTAGTACTTTGTGCCTCATGAAAGACTCTTGAATCTGAAACGATCAAACGACAGGCGCTGATGATTCTGGTCTGGTTTGGTTCCTGGTCTGGTTTGGTCTGGTTTTGTTCCTGGTCTGGTTTGGTTCCCGGTCTGGTTTGGTTCCTGGTCTGGTTTGGTTCCTGGTCTGGTTCCCGGTTTGGTTCCCGGTCTGGTTTGGTGTCTGGTTTGGTTCCTGGTCTGGTTTGGTTCCGGTTTGGTTCCCGGTTTGGTTTGGTTCCCGGTCTGGTTTGGTGTCTGGTTTGGTTCCTGGTCTGGTTTGGTTCCCGGTTTGGTTCCCGGTCTGGTCCCTGGTCTGGTTTCCGGTCTGGTTTGGTTCCTGGTCTGGTCTGGTTCCTGGTCTGGTTTGGTTCTTGGTCTGGTCTGGTTCTTGGTCTGGTTTGGTTTGGTCTGGTTTGGTTCCTGGTCTGGTTCCTGGTCTGGTTTGGTTCCTGGTCTGGTTCTTGGTCTGGTTTGGTTCCCGGTCTGGTTTGGTTCCCGGTCTGGTTTGGTTCCCGGTCTGGTTTGGTTCCCGGTCTGGTTTGGTTGGTCTGGTTCCTGGTCTGATTTGGTTCCTGGTCTGGTTTGGTTCTTGGTCTGGTATGGTTCCTGGTCTGGTTTGGTCTGGTCTGGTTCCTGGTCTGGTTTGGTTCCTGGTCTGGTTTGGTTCTTGGTCTGGTCTGGTTTGGTCGGGTTTGGTTCCTGGTCTGGTTTGGTTCTTGGTCTGGTCTGGTTCTTGGTCTGGTCTGGTTCCTGGTCTGGTTTGGTTCCGGACTCAGACTGGCAGCTGTTCGTTTCATGTGGATCAGAAGCTGCTGGTCTGAGGTTTAATGACAGAGCGGCTCGGATCAGACTCTCGGCTTCATCTGGAACGATCACAGAGTCTGAGCAGCTGCAGGGCCCTGAGCCGAGCAGCTGCACGAGAAACCTCTCACTGAAACGTCACACCCTTCACTGCTCAAACCTCTCACTGAAACGTCACACCCTTCACTGCTCAAACCTCTCACTGAAACGTCACACCCTTCACTGCTCAAACCTCTCACTGAAACGTCACACCCTTCACTGCTCAAACCTCTCACTGAAACGTCACACCCTTCACTGCTCAAACCTCTCACTGAAACGTCACACCCTTCACTGCTCAAACCTCTCACTGAAACGTCACACCCTTCACTGCTCAAACCTCTCACTGAAACGTCACACCCTTCACTGCTCAAACCTCTCATGAAACGTCACACCGTTCACTGCTCAAACCTCTCATGAAACGTCACACCGTTCACTGCTCAAACCTCTCATGAAACGTCACACTGTTCACTGCTCAAACCTCTCATGAAACGTCACACTGTTCACTGCTCAAACCTCTCACTGAAACATGATGATGATTTTTATTTATAGAGCGCTTTTCCACTTACAGTGCCTCTCGAAAGTATTCGGCCCCCTTGAACTTTGCAACCTTTTGCCACATTTCAGGCTTCAAACATAAAGATATAAAACTGTAATTTTTTGTGAAAAATCAACAACAAGTGGGACACAGTCATGAAGTGGAACGAAATTTATTGGATATTTCAAACTTTTTTAACAAATAAAAAACTGAAAAATTGGGCGTGCAAAATTATTCAGCCCCTTTACTTTCAGTGCAGCAAACTCTCTCCAGAAGTTCAGTGAGGATCTCTGAATGATCCAATGTTGACCTAAATGACTAATGACAATAAATGGTGATGATAAATCCACCTGTGTGTAATCAAGTCTCCGTATAAATGCATCTGCACTGTGATAGTCTCAGAGGTCCGTTTAAAGAGCAGAGAGCATCATGAAGAACAAGGAACACACCAGGCAGGTCCGAGATACTGTTGTGGAGAAGTTTAAAGCCGGATTTGGATAAGATTTCCCAAGCTTTAAACATCCCAAGGAGCACTGTGCAAGCGATAATATTGACATGGAAGGAGTATCAGACCACTACAAATCTACCAAGATCTGGCCGTCCCTCTAAACTTTCAGCTCATACAAGGAGAAGACTGATCAGAGATCCAGCCAAGAGGCCCATGATCACTCTGGATGAACTGCAGAGATCTACAGCTGAGGTGGGAGACTCTGTCCATAGGACAACAATCAGTCGTATACTGCACAAATCTGGCCTGTATGGAAGAGTGGCAAGAAGAAAGCCATTTCTTAAAGATATCCATAAAAAGTGCTGTTTAAAGTTTAAAGTGGCCACAAGCCACCTGGGAGACACACCAAACATGTGGAAGAAGGTGCTCTGGTCAGACAATGCAAAACGCTATGTTTGGGTAAAAGCAACACAGCTCATCACCCTCAACACACCATCCCCACTGTCAAACATGGTGGTGACAGCATCATGGTTTGGGCCTGCTTTTCTTCAACAGGGACAGGGAAGATGGTTAAAATTGATGGGAAGATGGATGGAGCCAAATACAGGACCATTCTGGAAGAAAACCTGATGGAGTCTGCAAAAGACCTGAGACTGGGATGGAGATTTGTCTTCCAACAAGACAATGATCCAAAACATAAAGCAAAATCTGCAATGGAATGGTTCACAAATAAACATATCCAGGTGTTAGAATGGCCAAGTCAAAGTCCAGACCTGAATCCAATCGAGAATCTGTGGAAAGAACTGAAAACTGTTGTTCACAAATGCTCTCACTGAGCTCGAGCTGTTTTGCAAGGAGG
Source organism: Rhinogobius similis (assembly GCA_019453435.1). Taxonomy (NCBI): domain Eukaryota; kingdom Metazoa; phylum Chordata; class Actinopteri; order Gobiiformes; family Gobiidae; genus Rhinogobius; species Rhinogobius similis. The sequence continues at coordinate 5,216,087 of CM033619.1, read as the reverse complement.
AATGGGCAAATATTTCAGTCTCTCGATGTGTAAAACTGATAGAGACATACCCCAAGCGACTTACAGCTGTAATCGCAGCAAAAGGTGGCGCTACAAAGTATTAACTTAAGGGGGCTGAATAATTTTGCACGCCCAATTTTTCTGTTTTTTATTTGTTAAAAAAGTTTGAAAAATCCAATAAATTTCGTTCCACTTTATGATTGTGTCCCACTTGTTGTTGATTTTTCACAAAAAATTACAGTTTTATATCTTTATGTTTGAAGCCTGAAATGTGGCAAAAGGTTGCAAAGTTCAAGGGGGCCGAATACTTTCGCAAGGCACTGTAACAGGCACTCAAAGCGCTTAACAAACCAGAAACGTCTCACCATTCACATCTCGCTGAAACGTCTCCCTGTTCCTCGTCTCGTCGTCTGGAGTCGACTAAACACCGGCTTCATCGAGCGATTAATCGAATAAAAGCTGTTGTGGCACAAATATATCTAAACTATGACATGTTTTTGATCCAAACTGCACAAAAAAACCCAAAACTGCACTGGAATTCATGCTAAAACTACTATTTACGAGGGCTGTAAATCCTTCGTTTTCCAACATTTTTATTAATCAACCAATTATTTTATCTACATTAAAATTAAAAAAGTTAAACCTTATTTAAGATAATAAACGAGTACGTGATTTGAGGATATTCTGACTTAAAGTTTTGTCGATAGAACAAACAGAAGTGTCTTGTTTTAAATTAAAAAAACATAATTGAGTAAAAGAAAAAAAGCTACTGCACTTCAAAGAAACAACTGATTTTAAGATGATAAAATATAATACAATCAAGATAAATACCCTTAACAGCACATTATCTCATAAAATAATTAAATGGCAAAAACAGAACAAAACGAGAAGATGTGAGTGAATCGGCTGAAGATTTAATCAAACCTGTATCCAGCTAACATAAAATACATTGTTTATTAGAGCTTTTCTGCAAAAATAGTAGTTTTAGCATCAATTCCAGTGCAATTGTGTGTGTGTTTTTTTGTGCAGTTTGGATCAGAAACATGGACTTCATAGGTTAGATACACATTATATTTAGATTTGTGCCACGCCTCCTTTTAGTCGATAAAGCAGGTCTTTGGTCGACCCAGAATTTCTTTTTTAATTTTGTTATACTTTTTCATCATTTCAGTTTAGTCCAGATTTAGTCAACGGATTTTTAGTTGTCGTCACTGAAAAAACTAGACTCGAGCACTAATTTAGATTATTAAATCCAGAATAGTTTAATTGCGCTTGGCTTCAGAATCTCATGTGGGGCTTTTCAGGCGCCTCCAGGACCCGACAAAAACTACAATGACGCCCATCGACTTGTGGATTGATGGAGTAAGCGAGAATAGACATTTAAATTGTACATTTCCAGCTTCGTCCACGACTGCGAGGGTTAGCGGGCTACGCTAATGAGCAGAGCTAGCGCTGCTGACGCTGAAACCCTTTTTCACTAACACTTACTTTTTTCTTGTAACTGAACCGGACATGACTGTCTGAAGGATGCGCCGCAGTCGAGTCGATGGTATCTGAGTCGACTAATCGTTTTATATGGCAAAAATGAGAAGATACGAGTGAGTTAGCTTAAGATTCTGGAGTCTCCTAGCATGTTTCTGTGTAAGTAATTGTTTTTGCATGAACTCCTCCACAGTCGTGTTCTTTTTGAGCGCAGTTCGGTTAAGACTAAAGGAAATACTTTGACATATTTTCACCAAACACCTTTTTTTAGTCGATTAATCGGTCGATGGGGCTGGTATTTAGTCGACTACAGCCCTAATGTTCAATGTCCAACGTCAACAGAGAGTCGATTCTCTGGGACCTGAAATCTTCTTTGTGTCGGTGTAGAGCCGCTGAGATCGCCGCGGTAACTGACACAGCCTCGAGGAGGATTACAACGGACGGTGCCGTTAGAAACGTCCGGAATGAGGTGAATAACACATGACGATGAGGTCCGTAAAGCTCTGTGGGAGAGTCACTGGTCGTCGTTGGTTTGGGATCAGCTCCACAAACTTGTCACGTTAAACTTCTAGCATAACGCAGTATTTTTCCACCTTTTTTTAAATCACGGCCTCCTTTTTTGGTTGAAAATATTCTGTGGCACCATTTAGAACAAACAGTGTTATTTACATTTCCAAATATTGTTCGTTCTATTATGTCTGGTTGTTTAAATTTGGAAATGGTGGCTATGTGTCTTTAATTTTTTGTGAAGATGATGCTCAGAACGCTCAAGAAATGGTCAATTATTATTGAAATTTATCTGAAATTTTTCCACGGCACTCTAGTTTTCCCGGGACACTGGTTGAAAATCGAGGGCATCCAACAGACCTCCAATGCTCGTTTTGTGACATTACAATCGAAATACTTAAAGCAGTTGATTTTTACTACTTTTTTAAGGCTGTAGTCGACTAAAGGCCTGCCCGATCAACCGATTAGTCGACTAAAAAGTGAAAACGTACCAAAACTATAAAGTATCTTCACGTATTTGACCCAAACTGCACTCAAAGGAACACAACTGCACTGGATTCATGCTACAACAACCATTTATACAGAAAAGTAAACAGTATTTATATGTTAGACTCCAAAATGTTAATCTAACTCACTCCATATCGTCTCATTTTTGCTACATATATCATTTTAATCTTAATAAAATGATCTGTCAACTGATAAAAATCGACTAAGACTCCATTGACCGCTTAATTGACTAAAGGATTACAGCCCGACTGTTTTTAAACGTGACAATCAGAACTAGTTCATGTAGCAGATGTTTTGCATGAAATAAAGTCAAACATTATATTAGTCGACTACCGTACACATTTTATTTCGATTTTAAGGATTTATATGGAATAAGCAGCAAAGTAGAGACGATACGGAGAGTTTGCTGAAGATTTTGAAGTCCAACACTATTTCCTAGAACTTTTCTGTTGTTTTTGCATAAATTCCTGTGTCGTCGTGTTCTTTTGAGTGCCGTTTGGGTTGGACACACGGAGATACTTCATAGTTGTGATATTTTTGCCACACCCCCTTTTAGTAGAATAATCGGTCGATGGGGACATGTCTTTAGTCGACCATGAATTCCTTTAGTCGACGACAGCCCGAGTTTATGGAGTGTTTTATTCAACGAGAAGCAGGAAGTGCGCCGTTAGCATGCCAACGTTAGCTTTACCCGTGACGGTCCGTGACTCTCTGGGGTCAGAAACTGAAAAAAGTGCTTCTAAACTCATGGAGGTGAATATTTATGATGCTGGGGCTGCATTCAAGTGAGATATACCTGTGACTGTTGGAAATACTAACATAGGCCTGGCACAACTCATTTGAAAGTACGATATATCACCACAGAAAAATATCTTGGTAAATGATACTATTGAAAGTACGTTGTGTGGATGTTACAGTAACTATAAAACAGGAAAATCCCAATAAATAATTTTCTAAAAGTATAATAATGATTAAAATATGAGCTACAGTAAATAACAGAATAAAACACAATTTTGTATCTACTGTAGCTTCTGCATTTTGTAGCTGAAACTTATTTGACACTTAATTGCGCAAATCTGATCGTACAATAAAAAAAAAACAATTTCTTGCTAGTGCAAAGAAAAATGTACACACGATAAATATTGACCCAGCTATTATTTATTGATTGAGTCGATATAGTAATCATTGTGACTGACTAGTTCTGTTTTTCACGTTTCAAAACAGTAAAAATCAGGGACAGGGCCTTTAAATTGTGTCTGTTCAAAAACCACACAGTTACCTGGAAAATGCTCTAAAATGCACCAAAACAGAAGAACCATGGTTTGTTCCTCTGTTTTTCTTTCCTGGGGAAGGACCCCCAGACCCCACCCCCATAGAATTCTGTTGAAAGCGTGTGGTTTTCCTGGACGTGGTCAACTTTACTGTGGACGTTTTTGTACTCTGCTTACCTTTTGGGTCATTTTATCCTTGGAGCTGTCCAACTTTCCAGTCCAATCAAAATAGAGGTTCTTCTGAAGAAAAATGTGGTGAAAAGCGACTAATATAAAATACAACAACAACAAGCAGCACATTATGCAGATTATGCAGGTCCCCAGAGCCAGCGCCGCGCGGCACGACAGCAACAAGTTCAACATTTCCATTATTTTATTTTAGTTTAGACTCAAATAAAGCAAAAACATTCCAAACAAACACATTCTTCAGACGTTTAAATAGAATACAGAACATTTGTCAGTGAAATATTCTTATAAAATACAATTATTCTGAGTAGAAAAGATGAGGCTTGAAGCTCAGTGAATCTCATAGGCACGAGTTTAGAGTTTAGAGAGACACTGCAAAACAGAATCCAGCATGTGTGAGAAAACGGACAAAAAACGACACATTTACAAGAAAAATATACAATTAGAACGATCATATTTTTGTGGAAGCTCATTTCGGCCAATGATTAAAAATAAAATCCCCACAGGAAGTCATAATTTCGAGTTTAAAAGTCATAATTTCGACTTTTAGAGTATAAAGCATGTATAAAACAGCAGACTGCATTAGGGCTATTCACACCAGTGGCTCCCAACCTTTTTTTGTCTCGAGTACCACTTAAGCTTCGTCTTAAATGGGTTTACTACTCAAATATAGTCAATTATTACTATTATATTTTTAATTTTAATTTTATGTATGACCCAAGATGCTAAATTTACAACTAATGACACTTTTTATTCAGATAAAAGTCCATTTCATCTTCATTTAAAACCTGAAACCCTTCCACGTGCCCCTGGTACTTCCTCACGTACCCCTTGGGGTCCCCGTACCCCTGGTTGGGAAACACACACGGTTTACACAGCATCATGTGAGCTGCAGAGAAGAGCTTTAGAGCTGGCTTTACCACCAACGAAACACTGCGTTTACTTGAACTTTGACATGAATCACAGCGAGCGAACGCAGCCTCGAACTGAGTTTAATCAACAAGTGTCTCTGGACGTGAGAATGAACCTGATGAGACGTCCGCTCAGTACCAGGCTCTCCATGAATGCACCGGGAATTATCACTTTAAACTCGAAATGACGACTTCTAAACTCGATATGACGACTTCTAAACTCGATATGACGACTTCTAAACTCGATATGACGTCTAAACTCGATATCATGACGTCTAAACTCGATATCATGACGTCTAAACTCGATATCATGACGTCTAAACTCGATATCATGACTTTTTAAACTCGATATCATGACTTTTTAAACTCTATCATGACGTTTAAACTCGATATCATGATGTCTAAACTTGATATCATGACGTCTAAACTCAATATGACGTCTAAACTCAATATCATGACTTTTTAAACTCGATATCATGACTTTTTAAACTCGATATCATGACTTTTTAAACTCGATATCATGACTTTTTAAACTCGGTATTATGACGTTTTAAACTATCATGACGTTTAAACTCGATATCATGACTTCTAAACTCGATATCATGACTTCTAAACTCGATATCATGACTTCTAAACTCGATATCATGACTTCTAAACTCGATATCATGACTTCTAAACTCGATATCATGACTTCTAAACTCGATATCATGACTTCTAAACTCGATATCATGACTTTTTAAACTCTATCATGACTTTTTAAACTCGATATCATGACTTCTAAACTCGATATCATGACTTCTAAACTCGATATTATGACTTCTAAACTCGATATCATGACTTCCTGTGGGGCTTTTATTTTTTATTCATTGGCGTAAATGGGCTTCCATATATTTTGGAGCCGTGGCTTTGCAATACAAACGGAAATAAAGTTTAGACAATAGAAAAGCCAAACGAAACTAGAAATAAGTGATCGATTGATGCACAATGTTAGAAAAGACAAAGAAACGCAGTGGGTGAACGCGCCAAACACTGAGCAAAGACAAAGGAAAAAAGGTCAAAGGTTCCATTATGTATATATTTTATGTTATTTATTGTGTTCTAGTAAAGAAAAGTTTTAAAAGGAGCTGAATTTCGACTTTTTATCTGATGGACACGTCTGGCTTCAGTTATCGTACTTTGTGTCCAAAACTGACGTCGTGTTGCTTTTAAAAAGAGCAGGTTCGTTTAATAAGGTGCATCTTTGTTCTGGCGTTCACCGACGAGCTTCACTGCATTTCTTTAAAGGTGCACTATGTAACTTTTTCGGTGTTATCGCTTTGCCTGGACACAAAATCTATTACAGTAAAAGGATTAGCTTTGCAATTTATGTTTAAAAAGTAGGATTCTGTTCAGAGTGCACATTGTAAACAACTCCAGGAGCTTTAACATTTGAGAGAAAAATGAAATGTGATGATAATAAACGATAAACTAGGTCCGTCACGATAATTACTACATCGACTTATCGTTCTATATATGACAGAACAATATAGACCCTTTAAAATGTGATGTGTCAAAATTCCAGAATGGAGGCGACCGGAGGCAAAATGAGAGACATTCGATCTAAATTCTATGGTTTGAAGTGTTTGTGTTGGAAAAAAGCAACACATTTGAATTTCCAGAGTAGAAAGGTCAGTTAGTTTGCTTTTCTGTAACAAACCATGGACTAAATACAATTTTCTAGCCTTAAAATTGTATTTTAGCTTCAAAAGAATCTAATATATCTCTGGATAAAATGAAAAATGATTGTGGGTTCAACATTTCTGTGAGTATTTTTCCAGTAAAACCCATAAATCTGGATTGTTCTTCATCAAAAATGCAAAGAGTTGATGATAATTTCCTCAAACATAATGTAAAATACAATAATAAATGTGTTTAAAGCAGCTCTGATGTCACTCATGTATCTGAGGGGTTTTCATTTTCCAAAATCTACATTTTTCTTATTTTGTGATATTCTGAGGTTAATCCTAGTCTCTTCAGTCAAATCACATTATGTTCCACTTCACTTTTGCCTCCATTTTGAATTTAGAATGTTTTTGTTTACAGACTTTTAAAGGGTCTATATATTTATCGTGTGTTTTCTTTGCAATTTAGGGAACATTTTTCTTTATATTTTGAGAAGATTTGAGCTCTGAAGAATGACATGAGTAACGTTTATGACTCATTGACTAAGTACAAAAGTGTTTGTTTGGGTTTTTGTTTGTTGCAACTCATGATTTTTAACGATATTGCATATTTAAAGGGATTTAAAGGGATATTCCTTCTGTCAGTGGCAAATAGGAGTTTCAATGTTATCGTTTATCGTGACAGGCCTATGATGAGCGACAATTTTGAATTATCAAGGTATGAATGTCACTTAGTTTGCAAAAGATGGAGGTATTTGATCAGAAAATATTGATGAAAAACTAATGCGGGCTCAATATTCGTGCGCGTATTTATCCTGTAAACTAAAATTTTTGCTAAGTGTGTGTCATAATCTGGCATTAAATCTGTATAATCCAATGATAAATGTGTTTAAAGCAGCTCTGATATCACTTTTACTTTGACAAAACCACGTGGATTTGTCATATTTTGTGATTTTCTGAGGTTAATCCCAGTTTTTGCTGTGAAATCACATGTTCTACGTCGCTTTTGACTCCAAACCCGTTCCAGAATTTATATTATATTTGTTTACACACTTCTAATAGAGCTTTAAGTTTGAAAAATCCAGGCAAAGCGCTAACATTTCTCTGTCGACAAACGTAAACCAGAGAATGAATGGAACTGTAAACGTCATTTCACTTTGTTTCATCCCTGAACATCGTAAAGCCAGAGCTCCTCTTTTCCCTTTGGTCGTGTCAAACCAAAAAAAAAAAAAAAAAAAAAAAGTCAGAAGCACTGAATTTCCTCTCGTCACATCGTCCCAAAAACATGCTACATTTCTCTTCTCACTCGACACTCATCGTCGACGTAAAAGTACAAACAGGTCTGTGATATCGAGTCCAAACGACCCAAAACTAATTATATGTTAAACTTTTTTTTTAGTTTTTTTTTTTAAACAGTTCATTGATTTGTGGCTCTGGCCTCAAACACGGCACCAAAAGTCTTTACTGTAATTATTTGATAAACGGCAGAATGAAGCTGTGAAACATAAAATATACTTAAGAGATAAGTCATAATGGCGTGTAGTTTGACCTCGTATGTGTTGCCGTAGTAAGGGACCAGCTTTTGTGCTGAAGCGTCTGACCATGAAGAGTTAAATTCGACTCAAACTGGGGAAAAACAGGCTCTGTGCACAACAGCAGTTCAGTTGGCGAAGCTAAATGTTTCTCACAGCTAATGCTAACCTTTATTACATGGACTGCACCTGATTTTTACTGTTTTGAAACGTAAAAAACAGATCTGTTTTTTACGTTTCAAAAGTCAAATCTGTGTTGCTCTGGCACAGATATGTTGTAAAAGCATCTATTCGGGTGAAAATGAGACCACAACGTTTTCTCTCCATTTATTTATAGAGCATTCTACGAGAAGCTGGAAGTGCGCCGTTAGCATGCTAATGTTTGTTAGCTTTAGCGCTTCAGAGTCTGGTGGAAAGGGCTTCTGAACTCATGGAGGTGAAAGTTTATGATGCCGGGACTGCGTTATGAAAGTGAGAGTTACATGAGACTGATGTAAAGACTTTAACATCAAATAGTTCTGTTTTTCATGTTTCAAAACAGTAAAAATCAGGTACAGCCCCTTTAAAACGTAAACTATAGTTACAAAAAACAACCAATTCAAATCTGAAGTGTAGAGGTTGTTTTTATTTATAGATTACGTCAGTTTGTCGTTTTAATTTGTTTTATTCTTATATTTGATATGTCTCAAAATTAGCATTAGCGTTAGCATAGACCTGCATATCTTAGCCATTTTGCATCGTGACTATACTAGCAAATGTTTAGTTTTTATGATAGATTTTTTTTCACAATTTGAGTAAGGTTAAGACTAGTTTAGGTTTAGGAATAGTTTGGTTAAGGTTTAGAACAGGTTAGCTAACCGGGTCGACGCAGAACTGAAAAATTACTTCACAAACATTTTTATAAACGCAGAAGTTTCAGCCGGAGACAGTGACATTATTGTCCACTGTGTGAGCTTTAACGATTTATTAATTTTAGTGAGACTCGGCAAAACCCTCAGAGAAATAGAATTGGACAGGAAGTACTGACGCTAACACCGAGCTAGCCAGCTGCTGTTGTGTTCAGAGCCCGCTGTATGTTTTACGATGATTAGTTAACAACACAAAGCCAATTAGCCCCTTAAACTCGCTATTTATTTATTATTATGTATTTATTATTATTATTTTTGGAAGTTTTTGTACTTTAAGGTCCAGAAGTTCACAGTTAAGAAGTCTCCGTTGAAAAATAAAATAACGTTAAACCTCAGAAGGAGGCCATAGACAAACAAAGACAGTTCATGGCAAATATAATAATAATAGGAATAAAATAACAATATTAGCGATAAAGGAATGCATTTGGCAGCGAAACGTGAGCGTGTTCATCTTTTATTTGTGTGTCTGTGAAGAAAGTCATTCAGGTTCAGCTCCACTTTTACTTTCGTGTGAAGCTCAAACAGGACATTTACAGGCACGAGTACGATAATCTGATCTGGTTATCGTCGTCGGGAGGAAAGGGCTGTGACTGAGGATTATTTTGTTAATTGAGCGCGTGAACGTGACACTTTTGCTAAATTGTACTCGGGGGAAGCTGAAGTGATGCCGTTTTAAAAGAGCACACGTTATGCAGATTGATTTTCTCACCCTGTTCTGACTTTGTGAATGAAGTTAAATACAACTCCAGCTACGGTTTTGATGAAGAACCAGAGTTAAAACAGAGTTAAAACAGAGAAAAAGTCAATGTAGCATAACCTGTGTCGTTTGTGGCATCTTGTTCACAGCAAAAAATTAATTTCTAGCTAAAATGTCTTGATTATTTAAGACAATTTATTTGATTGAACTAGATTATTTCACTTGTTTCAAACCGTTTGTGACTTGTTTCAATACATTATTTCTTACATGATCTGCCAGTGGGTTAAGATCATTTTACTTACCTCATTAGCACATTTATGTTCAAATTTTTAGCTAAATTATTGCGTCAGAAATAGTGGCGGATTTAGGAATTTGGGGCCCCAGGCAAAATTAAGTACAGGCCCCTCATCATCAGTTTGATTTTCTATAACTTTTCTGTCATGTCTCTCTAATTGTTCTTGAAAGAAGCTTTTTTTTGTTGTTTTCTGGACAGGTTTGTAAATTTGGCCTGATAAATTACACCCCACAGCTTAAATGATCTAAGCAGCTTTAAACAGGGGGTTTGGGGGTCCTTCCCCAGAAGAAAATTTAAGAAATCAGACCATATTTCCTGTGTGTCAGTGCATTTTAACACATAATCACCTGATTTAAATACATGGTTTTCATTTGTAATTTTTTACTGTTACATTTTATTTGTTGTACGTAATTAATACATTCGACAATCCCAGACTATTGGGTCGGTCTTTTTCTTGTTTAAACTGCACTCCTTACCTGTCACATGGAGAGAACTGTTTCAGAGCCGTGTGTCTGTGATGGTCAGGAAGGGCCCCTTATTAAGAGCCCCTTCAGGTTGGGGGCCCAAGACAATTATGGCCTGTACCTAATGATAAGTCCGCCACTGCTCAGAAATACTTTGAAACCAGTGAAATATTCTACGTCACATCAGAAATAAATCTCATTGAGTCAAAACTCTTCAAATCCAGATAAAAATGATAAATTCATGTCATTTTAATCTAGGTAGACGTACATTTTTTGCTGTGTTTAACAAACATTTCTCCCCGAAAACCTAAATTTACCCATTTACCTTGTCGTTTGGGTGTCACTCCTGCTTCGACTGAGTCATAAACATCATCTCTCAGCACATGACATGTTTCAGACTTTCCATTTAGTCCAGATAACCATTATTTCAAGGATGAATTAGTTGCAATGAACCCAATTTTGTGTGTTAGTACCAGGCGACTTTTCCGTAGAATACAATGAGGAAAACCCAGGCTGCAGCGAAAAGATTCTCCCAGATTCACCAGTCCGGCGTGGACAGGAGGCGTCGCCGGTTCTTCCACAGTGTCCGGTGTTCGAGCGTGTCCTACAGCGTTCAGTCGCCCACGTCGCTGTCCTGGTCCCCGATGAGCCACAGGAAGTGGAAGCTGAGCGCGAGCAGCGCCGTCCCCAGAAGGTCCCCCAGCGCCGTCAGGTACGGGATCGAGAAGCTGTCCGGGTCTTTGCCGCTGCGCCACATCGAGTGCACCATCCAGTCTGAGATGCACAGCAGCAGCAGCACCTGAAGAAGGAGAGCAGCAATATAAACTACTGTACTCAACGACACAGCAGCGCCACCTACAGGAAGAGAGAAATATAAACTGTGTACACAACAGCACAGCAGCGCCACCTATAGGAGAGCAGAGAAATGTAGACTATATCAGGGCTATTCAACTTAAGCCCCAGAGGCCAGTTCAGGTCCTCCAAGGGATATGATCCGGCCCTCAACCATCTTCTAAAAATATAGAACATATTTTATCTTCTCCTGGTTTAGTCCTGGTTTACTAAATTTGGGGTGAGTCCTAGTTTAGTCCTGGTTTACTAAATTTGGGGTGAGTCCTAGTTTAGTCCTGGTTTACTAAATTTGGGGTTAGTCCTGGTTTAGTCCACTAGGATCTGTATTAAAATGTGACTGATTATGTTTTTGTAGTCGACTAGTTAAAATTAGTTGATTAATCGTTGTAGCTCTAATAAATACATCTAAATAGTCTCTGGCTCTCACAAACCCTTTCACATGCAACAATTTGGACATGTGCACAGCTTTAGAACCATTAGAATAAAAAAGAGAAATTAAGCTCCATAGAACTCATTCGATACCATTGAAAGTAAAATATGGTTTCAGGAGAAAGGTTCATTCTTGGTTAGAAAATTATTTAACAGGTTCCATTTTGTTTAAATGGAGTAGATGATTCTTTGATTGTTATTGTCCTGTTATTTCTTATTTGTAACAAAGAAAAAAAAAAAGTGAGAGCTTTCGCGTAATTGTCCCTCTGGATCAATGAAGTTTGTCAAAGTCCAAGTCTATACGTTGTGGGGTTCTGCATGGTTCCATTTTGGGCCCAACATTATTTCTGTTGTATATAAACGATATTCATATAACATATCTGATGATGTATCCATTTTATTTAATTGATACGGACATAGCAATTACATCGGACAAACCAGATGCATTGTTTAAAAAAATGCTAATATTCAACACCTGTCCATAGGAGGCTTTTAAGAGGCTCTAAAACATTACAAATTAGCAAACGTAAGTAGCAGTAACTAGAATTTCACTCAAAATGATCAAAAACACAACTCTGCCCTCACAGCCAGACAAGACAACAGCGGTGACACGTGAAGTCAAACATTTAAAAAACTGTTTCAATGTGCTAAAATGTAGAAAATGTTCAAATATATAAATATGTCTTGGACGATAGAGTGACGCCACCTCTTAATTTTTTTATATTGTTTTCAGATTATGCAACAGTTTATTGCTCTGGCCACAACTTTAAGAACTGGTGATGGTGGAGACGGAAATATTATTCAGAAACAAAGAGATAAAGAATGACAAAAAGAATACAATCTATGCAAAAACGATAGAAAGAGTCAAATATAGAGAATTTATTGGACAAAAAGATATGAAAACATGCTCAAAAGAAAGTTTCAGGCCTCACCATAGACTATAGATATCAGTGGACTACGGGATTGTGACGTCACCCATAGCGTTTGCCTCCAGCCAAATGAAGCCCATCGCGGCTAGCAGTTATAGCGGCTAAAGCGGAGCCAGACTCCATATTTGGAAATCCGAGTGCGTATCGTGGCAACCACACGGACTAATCAGGAGCGCGGTTGCTAGCGGTTGCTAACGGTATCCGCCCCTCGGTGAGAGAACACGGCGGCAACGTGCGGCGCTAGCTGTCAATCAAACCTGTTGCTAACACGAGCGAAAACGGCTCCTGGAAAAGGAAGCACCTGATTGGTCAGTTATTATTGCTAATAACTTGATTTATGAACAACCTAACGAAAAAAAACACCCGATTCATGTAGAGTGTGTCAAAACAGACGTTTTAGTTTCAAGATGGTGAGCTTGACAGAAACGGTTACAGAGTAAAGGGCACCAGTGTCCCAATAGAAAGTGAATGGCAGCTCGGCTTTATGGAGCCAGGAGCGCCTCCAGAGCTGCTTCCTATTTGGAACGCGGCGGCTAGCATGCTAACATGGTCCACTGATATCTACAGTCTATGGGCCTCACACAGATGACAGAACAACACATCATCCACGAAAAAAGGGAATCTTGAAATAGGGAAATGAAATAAAGCTTTAAATTATGCATTACCGTATTCTTTCAGGACCCACTTCTGCGCAGAGTCTTGCTATTTGTCTGAATTTAGCCATCACAACATGTTCTAAAAATAATACGTCACGCATTTTGTCAATTCCAGATAAGACTTTTATCTAAGATCCTTCAGAAAAACACAGCGCTTAAGTTTGCCCATTAATCTTGACTGACGTTCTCTCCGACGAAAAACATCAGACGCCGCTTCAATTTGTTCAGGAAAAGCAATAAACGTCTGAGATCTCCCAGAGCTTTCGGATAAACAAGATCGAGTAATGAGGCAACAAACTTTTATTCATAATTCCGGGCCGCGGTCGTCTGAGAGAACAGCAGTGCCCTAAAGTTGAACAAGTCTATTAAAAGATAAGAAGAGGTTATAATTTAGTCTGAGTGTGGCTGTCCGACACGGGGGAAAAACACTTTTAGAAAACAAAGAGCGCTTTAGGGACACAGGAGTAAACAGGAACGAGATGTTATCCAGGCCCGATTCAAATCTAAACGGAGACCACATGGGTTTGAGAGAAAAGAGGAGTTTGTAGAGTGTGAGTTGGACTCTTGGGAAAGTGTCTGCCGATGCTGTTCAACTGCAGGCCCGCGGGCCAAACCAGGCCCTCCACAGGACAGGATCTGGCCCCAAACCATCTTTAAAAATATAGAAAAGATTTTATCGTCTGTTGTTAATGGTATAGACCTGGTTTAGTCCTGGTTTAGTAAATTCTGGTTTAGACCTTGTTTAGTCCTGGCTTAGACCTTGTTTAGTAAATTCTGGTTCCAGTTCTGGTTTAGACCTTTTTTAGTCCGGTTTAGTCCTGGTTTAGTCCTGGTTTAGACCTTGTTTAGTAAATTCTGGTTCAGTCCTGGTTTAGAGCTTGTTTAGTCCTGGTATAGTCCTGGTTTAGACCTTGTTTAATACTGAGAAGTTGGATTTTGAAGGTTGGGTCTGACCCAAGAACCCAGGTATAAGACGCAATACACACTAATGGAGTCAACCTACGTCGGTCGATATGTCGGGTCTCGAGCACACTAAACAACAAATAAACAATAAAAAAGTCCAGCTTCTCCTCCAGAACCCCTAACCCTAACCCTAACCCTAACCCTAACCCTAACCCCTACTAACCCTAACCCTAACCCTAACCCTATGGCCAACTCACTCTGTGAGCGTCAAAGCACATCTGGAACACTACTTGAGTTATCATTGAGATTTAGACTTGTAACTACTAATTCTCAACTATTTAGCCCCTGGAATGTGTTTCTGTGCAGTTAGTCCTGGTATAGTCCTGGTTTAGACCTTGTTTAGTCCTCATTAAGACCTGGTTAAGACCTGGTTAAGACCTGGTTTAGTCCTGGTTTAGACATGTTTCAGTAAATTCTGGTTCAGTTTTGGTTTAGACCCTTTTTAGTCCTGGTGTAGTCTTTGTTTAGTCCTGATTTAGACCTTGCTAAGACCTGGTTTAGTAAATCCTGGTTCAGTCCTGGTTTAGTCCCAGTTCAGTCCCAGTTTCGTCCTGTTTGGTTCTTGTTTCGTCATGGTTTTATCTCAGTTTTGTCCTCATTTAGTCTTGGTTTCGTCACAGTTTTATCCCAGTTTCGTCGCGGTTCCGTCCAGGTTTAGTTCTCGCTTCGTCTCGGTTTTATCTCAGTTTGGTCCCCGTTCAGTCCCAGGTTCCGTCTCGCTTTAGCGCAGCTCTCGCTCCGGTCTGTTCAGGTCAGTTCCTACAATAAAAGAACAGCGCTAAAGTGAGTGGACTCAGGCGAGGCTCATCATGTACGCAGATTTATTCCGCATTAAACCGTCCCGCGTGTCGTCGAGCTCATCGTCCCATCGTTTGGCCGCGGTCCACCCTCCTGTAAATCCCACATTACTCCGTTAGAAGTGACTTTGCGCCGCGCTGATGTCCGCAGAATCCAGGGCGCGCCGTGAAGGTGACTCCACGCAAACACGATCTGATCACATTTACACGAAAGGCTGATGACGCCGGCCGCGAGTCGAGCGCCGCCGCGTGGAACCATCAGCGCGGCCACTGAAGAGGAACAGAAGAGCGTTGAAGACGGAGAGCGTACGGGAGCAGAAGAAAGGGAGACGTCGGAGGGTGAATTATAAGGGTATTAAAAGGGCGAGCGCGTCGACATCTGACATTTGGAGCGAGCGCTGCAGGAGGAATGTGAGGTAAATAACAAAACAAGGAGTTACAGCCGAGGATTAGGGAATAATAACCGTGGTATTGTGTAGTGTGTTGTGAAAGTAACTGCTGAGGAGAAAAGCAGCGTCAAAGAGATATTAAAAAAAAGAAAAAATAATCATCACAAACCTGGAGCATATTTTGTCGTTAAAAGACGCTTGTGAGGCTAAAACTTGGCTTTATTTCCTGAAAGTTTGTAAAAATGCTTATACACTCATCACTAAAAATAATTGAGATGTGAAGAGAGATATAATGGATATAATGGTGCATTCCAGGAAATCGGCAACTGAGAATTTTCCTGTCCCTGACTTTAAAAAATGCCCTGCAGAACAGATAATTCTGACTTGTGAAATTGGAGATGTTTGACACACGAGATCAACTGTCACGTGTTACAACCGTGAGAATAGAACCAACACAAACCGTGTCAACGTTTGTTACAGTTTAAATAAAATATTCTGTCAATAATTTAGAGGCATCCATATAACATTTGTTAACCTTAGGGTCAGCATTAGTCATATTGTTTAAGTTAGTAGAGGTAATTCAGCTGAAACGCTCTGAAGTTAAAACTCAAAAAGTTCTAGGGCTGTGATCCTTCAGTCGTTTGGTCGATTAATCGGTCGATGATGTCTTAGTCGACCAAGACTTTTATTTGTCGACTAATTATTTTATTTGCATTCAACAAATTTATGTAGAAAAAATGAGAAGATTTGGAGTGAGTTAGCCAAAGATTTTGGAGTAAATCTGTATCTCTAACATGTAAATAAACTGTTTACTAGTACTTTTCTGTTATTTTTGCATGAACTCCTGTGCAGTTTTGGTCTTTTGAGTGTAGCTTGGGTCAGATACACTGAGATACTTCATAGTTTTCATGTATATATGCCACACCCCCTTTTAGTCGATTAATTGGTTGAGGGGGCAGGGCTTTAGTCGACCAAGCCCTAGGGCTTTAGTCGACCAAGACTAAAGCAGGGCTTTAGTCGACCAAGACCTAGCCCTCTTTAGTCGACTTCAGCCCTAAAAAGTTCAAGTTGGAAATATTGGTTTGGACTGTCATAAACTAAAATCAACTAAATTGGTCTTTCACGTTTTAAAAATGATAAATATTGGATTTGCAGGGCCTTTAAGTATTTCATAATCCACACCGGTGTCTCCAGGTATGAAGTAAACAGAAGTCAGGATTTTGTCGTCACATCAGTAAGCCTAGTTTTTAAGGCTTTGTACTTGATTTGTTCCTGTTTTAAACGTGAAAAACGGAACTAGTTGATGTTAGTTTTTACATCAGTCTCATGTGTCTCTCACTTTATTGGAGTCCCAGCATCTTAAATATTCACCGAGATGAGTTTAGAAGCACTTTTCACCAGACTCTGAGCGCTAAAGCTACCAAACATTAGCATGCTAACAGTGCACTTCCTGCTTCTCGTAGAATAAAAAGAGAAACAGAAAGCGCCGTGGTCTCATTTTCCTTTCGCGTTTACAATACATCTGTGCTGGAGCAACACAGATTCTACTTTATTACTGGCAAAAAAATTCAGAAACATGGACTAATTCGTTTTTTCACGTTTCAAAACAGTAAAAATCAGGTACAGCTCCTTTAAAATGATAAATAAAACTCAACATTCGTGTAAAAATATTCTGACACCAAAGTGTGCGTTTACCAGCAGCGACAGCAGTTTGTGTTGTGGTATTTAATGCAGAAAATATTGTCCAGTGTCACTATGTCTGGTTCACCAAATAATCTGCTATTTTTGTGAAATCGTTGTATCGTGATTCACTGTTTCCGTCTTTAATGCAGCTGTCTGTTCAAACACACTTTTTCTCCTGTTGTTTAGCCTTTGAAGCCTCTGAGCAGATGACTTTATTCACCTCTCAAAGGCTACTGCTAGAGCGATTAAAATGGGTTAAAAAGTGACAAAAACGCGCCTACAAACAACAAACACGACACAATGCACCAAAAAGTGACAAAAACACAACTAAAGACAACAAAGAGGCAACTAAAAGTGACAAAAACACTTTTTCTCCTGTTGTTTAGCCTTAGCCTCTGAGCAGATGACTTTATTTACCTCTTAAAGGCTACGGCTAGAGCGATAAAAATGGGTTAAAAAGTGACAAAAGAACCTACAAACAAACACAACTCAATACACCAAAAAATGACAAAAACGCAACTAAAAACAACAAAGATGTGAGTGAAAGTGACAAAAACAGGATTAAATATGACAAACACAACTGAACGTGACAAAAATTCGACTAAACACGACAAAATTGTGTTTAACTGAAACACAACTGAATCCTATTATTAAAACATAAATCACAAATCTAATCACAATGGCACTGGTCAGAAAAATCACAATTAGATATTTTTCCTAAATGGTGCAGCGCTATTAAAGGCAATAGAAAAATACAAAGTGAACAAACACTTTTTCTCCTGTTGTTTAGCCTCTGAGCAGATGACTTTATTTACCTCTTAAAGGCTAAAGCTGGAGCGATAAAAATGGGTTAAAAAGTGACAAAAATGCACGTACAAACAAGAAAATGCGACTCAATGCACCAAAAAGTGACAAAGACGTGAGTAAAAGTGAGAAAAACGCGTCCAAATATGACAAACACAACTGAACGTGACAAAAATTCGACTAAAAGTGACAAAATTGTGTTTAAAATGTGAATTTGAACTGAATCACAAATGAATCACAAATCTAATCACAGTCGCACTGGTTAGAAAAATCACAATTAGACATTTTTCCTAAATCGTGCAGCTCTATTAAAGGCAACAGAAAAATACGAAGTGAACACAAATCGTGATAAAATCGAAGAGAATTGTGATCATTTTTTGCCGTATTGCCCGGGCCTAGTTTTACTTTCACTTTTGGAGAAGTTGCTCAGGACACAGGTCGCAAAATGCAAACTTAATTAAATCCATCAAAATGACATCTTTTCAAGGCACACTGGTTGAAACTTGAGCAGATAATGTACTCTCGGGTTGAGCTGCGATTGTATTGATGTTTTCAAACCAGCAGGAGCTCGTGTTACAGATTTCACCTTTACATATCCCTCTCAGCGTTCACCACCGCCGTCAAATATTCATTACATTTGACACCCTCCTCTTTCAAATCAATCCCTTTGCTAACACATTTACATATTTTACACCCTTTTCCTGCCAGCTCCTGCCCCCCAGAACGCACTGCTGTGTTGAGTTTTTAATGACTTGGCAGCTCCACATACTGTAAACGTCCTCCATCTTGTTTGGCTCCCGAGGATCTTTTTGAAAAGCCTTCCAACCATTTTACGTCGAGTCGAGTCGGTTTTCTGCACAAATTGTTCCATTTCGGTGCCATTTGGTCGCCGCTTTTCATTTTGAACAGGACGTTAGCAAAGCGTGCCAAGCAATTTGGGCTTATCGCTGGTTTTAAAAGGAGCAGGGAGGCAGACGTTCTGGATCCACGAAGGGCAGCAGCCGACGACATGGTTTTAAATGTGAGAAGCGGAGAAATGGGTTTGTGTGTGGCACGGAGCAAAAGACAGAAGCGACAGGGTTTAAACTGGACAACAGACTAAAGAAATATGCCACGATTTTAAAACCTCTCAACTATTTACCATTTTAAAAGTATAAAGCACTACATATAGGCTAGATTTTTGCTTAAATCGGGTCCAAACTATGGCCCAAATGTGACCAATTGTTGTTGATCATCAGGCCTTCTAAGAAATTGGCCCAAGTAAGCAAAAGTAGTTATTTTTACTGGAAAAACTGGGGAAAATCTGCCATCATAACATGGATAACAAACATTTTGAGGTGATTTAGACCGAAACTGACAGTTCCAAGCCTTAAAAAGATGTGGTGCCTCATGAAATGCAAAATTTTGAAAGATTCACTTCTAATTCTCCAACGATTAATCAACTAATCGTGACTAGTTGACGATAATTAATATTGATAATCCTATAATCGATAACTGAACAACACAGACTCTGAAACACAGAGACACAAAAGACCTTTTACAACAAAAAAACGTGACATTATTACATCAAAATGTCAAAATATAATAGATTGTTGCTGATTTTCAATGCACTTCATAAATATTCTCTCTATAGAAGCCTTCAGTCCCATCATTCAACCTTTACTTGGCTGATAATGTATTTGAAAAAGTTTAAATATACAACAAAAATAATCATTTGACTGATCGACCAATCGGAAAAAATTATCGTTTGAGTCGACTACTTAAATAATCGTTAGTACAGCCCTATTCACTTCATTCACTCTGTGTTTTAAAATGCGGCCCTCGGTGAAGAACATTCAGACACCACCGGCTTAAATGTATCTGGTTTTTCTGAATGCCACTTTGAGCGCAGTCTGAACGCACAGGTCACGTTTATCTTCTGCAGGACACACATTCTCACTGGAAGAAGTGGATATGAAACGCGATTAAATAATGAAACGCCTGCCAGATGGAAGCAGTGAAGATAAAAAGTGCAAATAAAGTCAGGTTTTAAAGTTAATTTAAAACATTTGACAAATGGTGCAACAGCAGCTCTTGGTTTCCATTTTTACTGCATTTACTTTTTATTTAGAATTTAAGTCTATTTTACACTTCTATTTCACGCTTTTTGAGGCCAGAGCCCTGATCAGTATAGACCTATCGTTCTCCATGACTGCATCACAATAAAATTCATAAATTCATGTTTATGACCCAATTTGGATGAAAGACTAATTCCTCATAGGCCTAATTTTATATTTTATTTGTGTAAATGTTTTCATCAAAAAAATCATATGTTTGTAATTGTATTTTAAGAAATTGCTCCCATGCTGATAAATATGTTCTAGGACTTTTTTGTTTTGTAATCACAGCGTCTACAAACACATCAGAATCAGAATCATTTATTAAATGACTACCAACTTTATTAAATGATGTTATAATAAAGATGTGATCTGCAGTTATACCTGAAGCTCACAATGATTGACAGTTACACAAGGCAAACATTTAGATTTATAGATATAGATATAGATTTATACACTGAAATGTCAGGGCTCAGATCAGACGGAGGACACACGTGAACCCAAAGACATGGACTGATTCAGTGCTGAACACACTTTCTTTACATTTGACAAGGCTGTGTTTGATGTTCTTCTAAAACTAGAAAATAAGACACACGTGAGACGCTGAGGTCACGTCCAGCAGAAGATAAAGAGAAGAAGGGGTTTGAGGCCAAGACACTTTGAACAAAAGAGGTGCCATTTGCTCCATTTTGGTGGGGTTAGTTTGTTTTCTCCAGCTGCTCTTTTCCTGTGATGACGGCTGGGTCTGTAGCGCTGCCGGATTATTGAACGTTGCATTAATAAAAGGCAGAACAATGTCCAAGGATATATATTTTCTAGGACATCTAGTCTTTTTTCTCATTTTCCATCCATCTTTCATGGTTCACAACATTGAACACTGAAAATAGACCCTTTATGATGACCTATGTGATGTCATCAAAATTGCAAAATGGAGGCGACTAGAGGCAAAATGAAGTTAAATGTTTGAATGATTGTCTCACATTAGATCTAAATTCTAAGTGTTTATGTTGGAAAAAAGCAACACATTTCAGTTTCCAGAGTAGGAAGGTCGGTTAGTTTGCTTTTCTACAATAAACGATGGACAAAATACAATACAATCTAATTTATGGAATAGTATCTAATATATCTCTAAATAAAATGAAAAATGATTGTGGGCTCAATATTTCTGTGAGTATTTTTCCAGTAAAACCCATAAATCTGGATTGTTCCTTCGTCAAAAATGCAGAGTTGATCATAATTTCCTAAAACATAATGTAAAATACAATAATAAATGTGTTTAAAGCAGCTCTGATGTCACTCACATGTGTCTGACGCTTTGACTGACACAAAATCATCTACATTTGTCATATTTTGTGATATTCTGAGGTTAATCCCAGTTTTTCAGTGAAATCACATTATGTCCCACTTCACTTTTGCCCCCGTTCTGAATTTAGTTTCTGTGTACAGACTTTCACAGGGTCAACAGCAGCACAAGCACTTTTCGCTCACGGATTTCCAGCAGTAGATTCTGTGCAAACACGGCCCACCCACAGACACTAAACTCCTGTCCCGTGCGGTTCTCCTCGCGCCTCGTCGTGCGCTCACATTCCTCCGAGCCGCGGGGCTTTTAACCACGTCTTTTATGAGTTTGGTGGAAAAGTCCATTACAGTGAGAGGCTGGTGCCCTATGAGCAGGACGTGGTGGGCAGAAGGCGCAGTTAAAGCGTTACCTGTCGTCATCCCGAGCACTCCGGAGCAGTCGGCGCGCGTCTATTAAAAGCAGAACGGTTAAATGTGCGGTAATTGCTTGTCTGTTTCCTGAAAAGCCAGCAGCGTGTTATTACAGAACTCGAGAGTCTTTTTAACTGTGAATCAACTTGGGCTCAATGAATTCGTGCACTTTATTTGCAGCAGAATAGCAGCTGTAGTCGACTAAAGACCTGTCCTATCGACCGATTAATCAACTAAAAAGGGACGTGGCAAAACTATGAAGTATCTCTCTATATCAGACCCAAACTGCACCAAAAAAACACGAGTTTACGCTAAAAAAAATAACAATTTATACAGAAAAGTACCAGGAAACAGTGTATTTATATGTTACAGATATATAAATTAGATTAAACTCATGATTCACTCCAAAATCTTTAGCTAAACCACTCCATATCTTCACTTCTTCACTGTTTTCGTCGTATGAATCCTTTTAATCGAAATAAAATAATTAGTCGATTAATAAAAATGTTGGTCGACTAAAACACCATCGACCGATTAATCGACTAAACGACTACAGCCTCAGTCAAAAAGTGTATTTAAACATCGCAATAATATCGATGTCACAGATCTTAATCGTCATATCGCAATCATTTACAGTATCGTGCAGCCCTAGATACAGATTTACTCCAAAATCTTCAGCTAACTCACTCCAAATTTTCTTGTTTTTGCTGCATAAATCTGGTGAATGCAAATGAAAGAATTAGTCGACTAAGACCTTGATTTTCATCCAGTGCTGGAAACACTAGTGCGCCTTGAAGTTTTACTGGTTTTACTGGCCTTGATAAAATGTCCAATTTGAGTTAAGAGGTTCACAAATGTGGATGTAACTGACTAATTTACTTTTTGGTAAGTCCTGAGCAACTTCTGCATTAAAAAAATAACCCAAATCCATCACTTTTCTAAATTTAAAGAACTAGACAGTTGCACAGACCATATTTCTTACTAACTGGGCAATGTTTTAATAGTACGTGGTGTGCCGTGGTATCTTTTACTCTCAAAAAGTGTGCCACAATTCAATAAAGGTTGAAAAACACTGGGTTAAGACACCATCAACCGATTAATCGACTAAAGGATCACAGCCCGACTGATTAGCCAACTAAAAGGTGGTGTGGCACAAATATATTTAAACTGTGAGGTCTGTCCATGTTTCTGATCCAAACTGCGCAAAAAAAACCAAAAAAAACAAAACAAACAACAACACACAACCGCACTGGAACTCATGCTAAAACAACAATTTCTACAGAAAAGTACTAATAAACAGGGTGAACAGGGTTTTTCAAAATTGGGCGGGGCGAATAATTAGGCCCAGATGACACACAACGCTCTTACAATAAATCTGAGCTGGGACAACACGGATTTTACTTTATTACATGAAAATAATCAGCGACAGACACAATGGACCTTGAAGCCAGAAAATATGCCGTGTGTGACGTCATCATTTAATAATCCCATACGAGGGATCTTCAATTGGTGGCTCGCGAGCTGAACCCGGGCCAGCAAGTAATAAAATCCGGCCCATCGTGGTAAAATGGAGCCACTTTTTCAGGTTTTGTGGTCTAGTCTTGTTCAAGATGTGGTTTACACCTGATGTACACTGGATTAAAAATACTAAATAAGTTAAAATGTGATTGAAGCAAGTAGTATTTATCTTGATTTTAGTATACTTTGACCTTCTTAAAATACAGATTTGCCAATAGAAAAAGTATGTTTTGCTCGTATTTCAAGTGTAGTAGCATCTTGTCTAATTTCAAGTTAGTAAATGCTTGTCTTTTGAAGTGGCAATCTTACTTTTCAAAATATACTCAAAACAGGATCAAATACTAATATTAACTTTTTTTTTTCCAGTGTAGACCTGCACAGGTTTAAACTTGGTCTAGTCCTTGATCTGCTGCTATGATCTGTTCAAGTCAGTTATGATCGACACTGGGTTCGTCTTTGTCTAGTTCTGCTTCCAGTTTTTTATTTCATAGTTTTTCATTTATTTCAGTGAAACTGTAGATTTTTGAATAGTACAAACAGTTGTTGAGTTGTTTGTGGTTATTCAGGTTCAGTTTATGCCGGTTTCAGCAAATCAAATGTAATGCCTTCTAATGCTGCATTTCAAGATATTTCATGCTGTAATCAACATAAAACAAGATAGTTACACTTTTATCACGTCAAACTACAGGCTTCTAACTGTTCATTGGGCGGCAGAATGACCAGAATATGATATTCAAAACATGAAATTTAAAGCGTGCATGTGTATGTTCTGAACCCTAGCTTTTACTTTTAGATGATTTGATCAAAGCGTTTGCAGCTAGATCCAATAAATCCAGTACATTTGGGATTCAGTAGAAATTTGAATGTCAGGGACAAGCACTAGCTCTTATTTTTATTACGTTTATAGTTGTTCTGATGGATGAGTCTTTTTTCGAAATGGTTTTAAGATTTAATGCCCGTGGAGATTGAATTTAAGGCTTTTTAATGCTCCGCGGAAACCCTGTTATTGAATATAAAATCATTAAATTGTGGTGCAGTTTTTCAATCCGGCCCCGAGACAATAGCCCTCAGAAATATCTTTTTGAAAGAGTGTTGAATTTAAGATTTAAAAGCATGAATGTAAGGATTAAAAGGAGTCCTAAACAAGAGGATTTTGAGGTATTTCTTGTACGCGAAAGACCCAGGATTATGAGAATCTTTCTCTGTTTTCCCCAGACAAAGCTGAACTGAAGCCATTTGACGACATCCTGGTGGAGAATATTTATCGACGAGCAAGTATTTAAATAAAAACACACAATTTAAATATTTCCTGCGTGTGTTTTTAGTCATTTCTGCTCTGTCCGAGTCATAAAACCTCTTCCTTCAGCACATAGTGTGTTTTTGTATTGACCAGTTAACGATCGAACTCGTCACTCGCTGTCACAAACCCTTCCAAATCTACATGTGGAAAGTTCATTTTGTCTTCTTTTAATTATTAACTTGTGAGATTCTTCTAATACGACAGGCTCTGACGAAGGCGTAAGTTCTCTCGCCGAAACATGTACGGCAAACGAGCTTATGGCTATTTACAAACCGACTTATTAGAAGAATCTCACAAGTTAACGCCAAAAGAATCGTTTAATTGCAGCACGAGTTCAAAGGGATTAACAGTTCCCCTCACGCTCTTCCCTCTGCTGCTTCTGTCGGCTCCTCTGGCTCCGTCGTAACCTTCTTTCTGATTTGAACGAATGTAATGAAAAGGGATTAACGCGGCGTTGGATCCAGGTCTGTTGTTGTTGAAGTGCATTGTTTGCCTCTAAAGTCACCTTCGAGCTAAAGCTGCACTTTACATTCCGTTTACGTCAGCGTTCACCCACGCGCCGTCGACAAGAACCAGCTCCAGCCGCGATCGGAGCCAGTGCAGAGCGAGTAAGAGGGTCGGCCGCGGTGCTTTTATGAATTAACCATCACAACATCGACTTGTGATTTTATAACGCGCAGGAGAAACACTACTTAGACTTTCAGGGTCGACTTTGATTGAGGTGTTACTTGGGTTTAATCGATTGTGGGCGAACTTTGTCTAAATCTGAGCCAGGGTCTTGTCGAAGGAAATCCAGATGAGATGGAGGTGTGGCTTAAAATTGAAACCTGACATAATAATTCATCAGACTTAAAGTGCACACGACAGATTCTCTTGTTTCTCTAATTCTGACTTAGTCTGGAGGGAGGGATGTTTATCATAGTTTTACATTTGTGAAGTTGCAGCTTGTGAAGAAATTTTGAAAAGTTTAAACATGACAGGAAGCAGAGCTGAGTTCTACAACAGAATCCCTCTGTGATGTCATCAAAAAGTGACGTACCATTGAAAATACAATTTACAGACAACGGACAAATTTTTCGGACAGTTTAAACCATCATTCAACAAAATAAAGCTGTTATCAAGGATTATTATTTGTCAAATCATAACTATTGTGTAATTTATATGGAATTTTGACTACGTCTGTGTCCGAATGTCCCACTTACTCTCTAATCCCTCACAGTCCTGCCCTCTTTATCAGACTAAATACAATAGTGACTCAAATCACAGAGTGATTCAGACTCAGCTCATACTTTCTTCTCGCCGCGGGTCACGTGATTCTGGCGTCTGGGAGAAAAAAATGTATTATGATGATGAACGTAGGTCAAATCCTCCGACACATATTTATGGACTAATAATGATACAAGTTTTATTAACCATGGATGGCACGTTAAACATCAAACAGACTGGATTATTCAACTTTTTGCCAGAGATTTGCGATCTATTCACAGCTCCAGCTAAGGTTAGCGGCTAACACTAGCTACTCTGCTGCTAACGGTTTGTTTAAAGTGTTTTGTTGATAATCTGGGCTCAATAGTTTGTTTAAACAGCTCTTTCTGCTTCATTCAGTCTGTTGTGACCCGTTAAAGACCTGCCACTGTTGTTTTTCCGACTCTTGCAATGCATTGTGGTCAGTATTGATCGGTCCAGTGATCAGCACTGGACACTACTTTTCAAGGTGCAGTGCACTTGTAACACCTTGTAGGCTTGGTGTACTGACTGGAGGTGAATAATGTGTAATTACACAAACAGGGACACTTCAGGAGGGATCAGAAATATGAAGGAAAGACAAAACATAATAAAGCTGAATAAATATTCTGAGTATGTTGTTTCAAAGTGTGTCTGTAAATATGTGTTCAATATTAATAATAATAGTCACAACATAGATGGATAGGTATTATTAATACTGAGCTGTCTCAAAATAAACAGAAATGACAACACAGACTCAATTCAGTTTCAGTCTCATGAGATCTGTCCATCAATAAGTCTATGTACGTGAAAAAAACGCAAAGTCTTTTGGACTGAGTCTCAAAGTTCATGGAGGTTGAAATCCAGTAATTGTAAAAACCCAACAAAGCCTCAGTCCGTCTGTCCAATGCTCCAACAGCAGCTTTACTCCAGATGATACAGTATTTACCAAAAGAATCCACGCAGCACAGATTTGAGAGTTTACTCACCTGAAGCAGAGCTGCCGCCAGGTACACGGACATGAAGATGGGCGTCAGAGTGGTGTGTCCGCTCTTCATCAGGTGAATGGTGTAGAGGAAGATGAGATGACCCGGGACGACCAGCAGGAGGAGCACCTGAGCAGAGCGGTGGTTCGCTCCTAAACACCAGGAAACAGAGACTTTAGACACATTTCAAGACAATCTGGTCAATGCAAAAGCCCAGAGTTAGAGACACATGAGAGGAAGGCGAGGAAAACAACCTGAAGAGATGGTTCTGTGGTGATTTTATGTTTTAAGCTGCTGTATCTGATCTTCAAACGGCAAAAGGAGGGAATTTAAATTGTGACGTGTAGCTTTAAGCCATGGATCTATTGGAATATTTGAATAAGGTATTGCAGCTTTGAATGATTGTGAGTTGGCCCTAGTGGTCAGTCTTTGCCCAGAGAGCATTTTTCCCATAGCGCACAATGTTAAAACAAACTGCTGGTGTTTAGCTAACATGGGCTAACATGGGCTGACAGGGGCTGACAGGGGCTGACAGGGGCTGACAGGGGCTGACAGGGGCTGACAGGGGCTGACAGGGGCTGACATGGACCTACAATATTCCCAACGGTCAGATTTTGTGGCAATTTTTGTCCGTCTGTTTTCTTATATACAACACTTTTATCTTTAGTTTGAGCTCGTTCTGCTCCGCTCTTGTCACATGGTGCATTCATGTGGGAGACGGGCACTATGGCCAATGTTCAGTGGACGCAGTCACTGGATGCGCAAAGCTGCTAAAGGCTAAACTGAGCTCAGCCATTGTGGAGACAATTCATTCATTTTAAAGTAGAACGGCAGCTCTTTCAGCCACTGTTCAACGTCTACAAGAACAAACGCAGAGTTTAGGAGTTTGACTGTATCAAATACAAGCACAAAGACATGGAGAAGAATAAAGAAGTCCTGCGCACAAACCTGTAAAGTTATCCAAAAATACTAATGTTAGCCGCGGGCCAAATGCTACCGCGATGCTAGCACTGCCTGTATTTTAAATTCAACAGAACATGTTTAGTTTTTTGAGAAAACGCCAGGTCAACAACGTTTGAAAACTCATTTGTGACTTGACTTGAATAAGTTGTGCTTAAAATACACACAATTCACCAGGAGATGTATTACAAAAGCTAAACGTTTCCCCCACCGCAGGCCCCGCCCCCCTGATATGACGCACTGCTGATTGACTATTATGTTTGAACTCACAAACATAAATATTACTTTTGAGAGTTTATTACAATTGCAGAACACACACTTCTGACAGAACCTGCACATATGAATCAGAGATTGTACAGACCTGTGCCGAAGAAAGTGCGACAGGGGTAGTAGCAGCCTTTGGCCTCGTCGGGGACCTCTCCTGGAGCACAGTGGAAGTGCAGGTGAGTGGAGAAGCGGCTCGACTGGATGGCCACCAGGTTCCCTCCAATCCCTGACAAACACACAATAAAGAACACAGGTGATTACGCTCAAGAGAGAGGAGAAGACGATAACATCCTGATTCTGCACCTTCAAAACAACAATATCAATATTATCTAGAAGACAATCTCTCAGTGTCCAGTGTTAATGCTGCTGACAGATAAATATAGTCTACTAAATAAAAAGTAATTAAGTTGAGACACTACAGGCAAAACAAATGTTTTAAAAAAAATGTGTTGATTGCTCATTTTACTCTTGACATACAGACTTTCATGTGGAAACATACAGATTTGTCCAATCAAGGATTTCATTGAATCCACTTTGCATTTTTCTCCCTCGAGACATAAAAACGACCCTTAAAGAAGCTCCTGCACCAAACTGTTCAATCTGGACTCAACAAAATCCTGACACAACGGACTCAAGGATTTGATCACATCTGATTCTAAATCTGATTTATTAAAAACATGAGGTAAAATATTAATTTTTAGTCCAATTTTCAGACTGATCTAGTTCCCTCAAAAATAAAAAATAAATCCAAAATCCCCTCTGTTCATTTTATACACATATTAGTCATAAAAAAATGACAAAAGTACAAAGAAATGTGACCTGGTTCTGTCAAATTTAAGTATCCCAAGTATTTTCAGATTTATGATTATTTATACATGAAAAAAATTATGTGAAGAAATATTTTTTGAGTAAACTACAGGAGATGTTTACAATTCATATCTTAATTATTTTTTTTCCTATTCACCTGCAGCGTCTCACCTTAAAAAAGTCTGTTAATCAATAATTGTGATTATTCAGGTCACAATATAATCATAAGAACAAAAACATAACATGTTTTTACTTCAATCTAGAGTCCAGACAGAACACCTAACTGTAAAGCACTTTTTTCTCTGGCTGTTTTTGTCACATTCACTTTACTTTTTTATTCAGAAAGTTACATTTATTAAAACTTGAGGATTAGTAAAGTTTTAGACGATGGGAATGAAAGAATTACAGATTTCACTGTTGTTTGGTCTCAGTAATTCTGAATAATTGACAAATCCTGTTGTTTTTCCTCTTCACAATAGAGTTTGATATCGTCACATCCATCTGTGACAAACTTCAATCTATTCTAAAGTAATAAAAACAAAAATGAAGAAAAGATAGGAGAAAATCCAATTTATCAAGCGTAAAAATAAAAATTCTACCATGAGTCAGAGTGAAATGCAGGTAATATTCAGGTAAAAGGGTTATTTCAATTATTTAAGGCATTTCAGCATCTTCCAAATACATTTTTATTGCTGAAGGAAAACTTTCTGCCAGTGGGATATGAGGTTTTCTTATTTTGAGTTCAATTTTCTCTCTCCACCGTCGGCGAAGTTGGCTCGAAATACAAAAATAAATAAATACAAATGTTACGTGTCAGCTCTTGGGAACAGGGCTGAGCAAAAATCTTCAAAACCAAGTAAATAAATCTAAACTACGCAAAACAAGATTGATATTCTCAAGTCATTTTAACTCATAAACAAGACGTGTCTGTGTGAAATGCGGAAAAACAGGGAAAAGAAACAGGAAACCACAGAAAGTTTGGCGAGTGCTCTGTGCTTATTATAATACATTTTAAAGGCCTTTTGACGATAAAAACGTGACTATAATTAAACTTTACATAACTGAAAACATGGTTAACTTCTAAATAAAATATGTTTGCATTCTTTTGATTTATAAGAACAATATTTTTAGTCCTGTGGCTGGACAGATTTGGGGGATTTAGCAGCTGCTGTAGAACACACATTTGCTGAGGTTAGTTTCAAAAGTACAACATAAAGACTTGCAATACGTAATGTTTCAGCCGCTGCCTCCAATAAAAACACCTTTAATTTAGGCTTAAAATTAAGTTTCTCGGTCCAGTTTTAAACATTGACAATGGCTTTCGGATGGAAGTTTCCAATCTGGTCTATGATGGATCACTCCTGAACGAATGAGGGATCACACCAGTTATTACAAGCAATATGTACAAGTTTATATTCAATTATGTGGAACATTTCAGACAAAGCAATAAGCAGCAGCAGCAGCAGGTGAACCCTCCACCAGAAACGTTAAAGCGGAGGGCAAAATTAATAACTCAATTTGTTTGTTTTGTTTTGTATTATCTCGCAGAGGTGAGACAAAGTGCTTGTTTTGCAAGACCCATGGAAGTCTCGTGGAAATCTCAAGGAAGTCTCAAGAAAGGGTCATGGAAGTCTCAAGGAAGTCTCAAGGAAGTCTCAAGGAAGTCTCATGGATGTTCCACGGAAGTCTCAAGGAAGTCCCATGGAAGTCCCAAGGAAGTCCCATGGAAGTCTCATGGAAGTCCCATGGAAGTCTCATGGAAGTCCCATGGAAGTCTCAAGGAAGTCCCAAGGAAGTCCCAAGGAAGTCCCAAGGAAGTCCCAAGGAAGTCCCAAGGAAGTCCCAAGGAAGTCCCAAGGAAGTCCCAAGGAAGTCCCAAGGAAGTCCCAAGGAAGTCTCAAATATTTGGCATCAAGTCAAGTCCAAGTCGTCTACTTTGATATTCAAGTCCATTAAAGTAATTTTACCAAATTACATAAAACGGTAGGGCTGTACACAAAATATTAATAGATGTTATGATTTTTGTGATTTTTTTCTTTTTAAAAAGTCGTGATCATGTCCAAGTATCGACTGAAGAGAGAAAACAGTCTTAAATAAAAAAATAAAAAAATTGAGGTGAAGAAGAAGAGTCCCAGGTCTAAGTCCATTTTATAAAGTCTCATCGTCAAAACAGTGACTTACAAGTCCATCTCAGTCGTCTCGAACACAATACTCAGATGGCATTTTTCCAGCGCATCGAGAATGTGCTTAAAAAGTGTCTGTAAATGTCTTCAACGGTCGCACAAAACATGAATGAAGCTTAAAACGAACCAGAAGCATCACTTAAGACCAGGAGTGTCCAAACGGCGTGTCCTCATTTGCATCTATTTTTCTTTTCTTTTCCAGGTATAAAGGATAACTCAACTCTCACTTTAAAATATAGTAACTTCGGTACAAATACACCCACACTGGAGACCTTTGGAGAGTTAAAACCTGGAGTTGCTTTGTCCATTTCTCTGCAAACCATAAAAATACATTAATGGGGCATTTTAAACCTTTCAGACATTTTATTCACCTTCATTTATGTTTGTAATAAATAGTGGAAAAAGTTATGAGGATTTTGAAGCAATAACTTTAACTAAAAACACTTAAACCTGCACTTTCTGTGCTAAGCAAAACGGCGCTTTGAGTTTGAGCCGGAAAAAAACAAAAACTCAGCCGCACAAGAAACGCAAGATCAATGCATTTAATCGTTAGAAATGATCACCCATCTTTGTGATCTGCATATCACGATAACAACAAGTGCGATATTTTTCGATATATTGTGCAGCCCTAACTATCTCCGCCCACAGTCCCGTCTTCTCCTCGTCCTTTACCTCGAGTCCAAATGGTTTCAGACAGAGCGCTTCTTTTGGCCGACGTCCATTTGACCCGACACAAAGGGCAGCGCTGAGGCCACGGTTTATGGACATTATTAAAGCTCCCTGTGGACCGTAAACTCTGACCGTTCAACCGCCGCCTCCCACTTCACACCTCGGCATCGATCCATCAGGACGTACGACGGAGAAGAGACTGTGTTTATCTATGGACGATATGGCAAAAAATTATAATCATGATTTTCTTGGGGCCAGATCATGATTTCGATTTGATCATGATTTGTGTTCACTTTGTTTTTTCTATTGCCTTTAATAGAGCTGCACGATTTAGGAAAAATATGTAATTGTGATTTTTCTGACCAGTTTTGCGATTGTGATTAGATATAACATGTCACATTCAGTTGTGTTTGTTGTAATTAAGTGAGTCTTTGTCACTTAGTCACGTCTTTGTAGTTTTTAGACGCATTTTTATTGCTTTTAGTTGTGTTTTGGTGCCTTGAGTTGAATTATTGCACTTAAGAGGTGTAAGAGGTAAATAAAGTCATCTGCTCAGAGGCTTCAGAGGCTAAACAACAGGAGAAAAAGTGTGTTTGAACAGACAGCTGCATTAAAGAGAAACAGTGAATCACGATACGACGATGTCATAAAAATAGCAGATTGCCACAGGGACCAGCTCATGATTCATGATTCGTAATATCACTGTAATAAAGGCTTTTTAAATTTGCCCTGGAATTTTTCATCTTTGGGATAGTTCCTACAAATATTTTGCTACATTTTTTTTACCCTAATAAGATGGAACGGTTTTATTGTAAGAAGCACCCCATCTCCAACTGAGCACCTGTTTCTTTACCTACTAATTATTGGACACTCATGTACCCAGCGCTCCTTATCGCTTTTAATGTTAAATAATTATCTAAAGGAAGCCTGCGCAATTAACAGAATGTGAATCGTTGCACATTCACAGGGTTTATGCAGGTTTAAGCAACTTTAATGCCACATTTCGTCAAAACAAGACATTTACACTTTTATTAAGTAAAACCGATGGCTGATGGAATAAATATGAATAAATAAAAAACAACTGATGGGCTCTAACCATTTCATTGGGCAGCAGATTGACCCAAATATAATAAACTGCTTTACACTATTCAATATTGTTCTGCTGATAGATAAATCTTTTAGTGAAATGTTTTTTTGGGGATTGAATGTAATGCCTTCTAATGCATTTTCAAATCAAATTTTATTTATAAAAGGGCTTTTCATACATAAAAACGTAACACAAACTGCTTTACAGTGCATTAATTTGCATGCGCACACACGCACAAAGACAAGTGCGCTCGCTAACACACTCTGACAAACGTTGCATTTCAAGATTTTTTTATGCCATAATCAACGTCAACGGGACTGAATTTAATGCACTTTAATTATTTTTTCAAAATCTATTAAATTACTTTTTAACCGCAGAAACCCCGTAAACACAAGTTTGAGAGAATAAATGAGAAGTGAAAACAATTATATTATGCAAAAACGAGCTTTTGACCGCTGCATGTGCTCTTTAAGCGAGATCCGCGTCGGCGTCACTCGATCGTTGCTCGTTTGACATAAACACGGCGCGTTTGAGAGGAGCGTCCTTGACTCTTCGGCGCTCGCAGTCTGAGGATTTAAAAATAAACCGGGAACAAAACACGAGGACAGGGGAGCCTTTAAACGAGACGGACAAGTGCAGCACGACTGGAATATTAACCACCAGGATTATGTCATAACTGTCAGTGTTTATTCAGAGAGCTGCATAGGTTTACACTGGATGAACACTGCCTGGAGGAACTGTCTCTACACTAGATGAACTGTTCCTCATCTGCCTAGAGGAACTGTCTCTACACTGGATGAACTGTCCCTCATGTGCCTGGAGGAACTGTCTCTACACTAGATGAACTGTTCCTCATCTGCCTGGAGGAACTGTCTCTACACTAGATGAACTGTCCCTCATGTGCCTGGAGGAACTCTCTCTACACTAGATGAACTGTCCCTCATGTGCCTGGAGGAACTCTCTACACTAGATGAACTGTTCCTCATCTGCCTGGAGGAACTCTCTCTACACTAGATGAACTGTCCCTCATGTGCCTGGAGGAACTCTGCACACTAGATGAACTGTTCCTCGTCTGCCTGGAGGCTCTCTCTACACTAGATGAACACTGCCTGGAGGAACTCTCTATACTAGATGAACTGCTCATCATCTCAATGATTGGTGTAAAACTATAATTCATATTTACAACAGGTATTAATACAGCAAATAAAGTCAAAATTAGAAAATCACGAATACCTGTCATGCGCACTTTAAGATTTAACTTTAAAAGAAGACATAAATCTTGCTGTAAACTCCAGGGTGAGGCTCTTTTACACAGAATAAGAGCTCACGGAAGAGTCAATTCCGGCCTTTGTGATTCGCCAACCATCCATATTTTGATTCAGTTTCCGGCCTTGATTTGTAAATTGTTTCATCTTCACCCGCTCGTCTAAATCAATCAACGGCTTCCTCCTTTGTCGGCGCAGATTCGAGTTCAGAGACGCGGCGAAATGTCACGAATATAATGAAGATACGGCTGTTGTGAGCGGAAACGTGCGCCGACGTCTTATCTGACACAAACAGCGGCAGATCGGAAGAGAGCGAGATTAAAGGAGCAGCGCTGTCGAGTCGCAAAACAAGGAACGTAATAACAACAACAGAGAGAGACGGCGGCTGTGCGATAGAAACGCCAGTCAAACGTGGAATCGAGGCGTTCTCACGTGTTGCGCTGATGGTTAGAGCTAAAGCGTCTGTGACAGGTTTGATCAAGTTAGTTTTCCTACTTTGTTTGGTGGGATTGTACTTTTATAATGATGAATGATAGTGTTGCACCAATCAAGTATCAGTGTGTGAAGAAAAGTTGGAAAATAAGTTGAAAACAAATGTCAGGAAGTACAAAAAAGAGAAAAATCACACACTTAAGGAAACTCCAAATGTTTGGCACAATTTACAACAAGCATTTTTCTTACTCTTTAAACATAAATTCACCAAAATAAAGGTGTTCTCATATATTTCTGTTTATCAACTAATAATCAGAGGAGATTTGGCCCGATAACATGGTTGCTAGGTAACAGTCATGGGATTTCATAGAAAAATTATAGACCTAAAAAATGTTGCCTTCTTTTTATTTTTTTCATTGGATGAGTCATTATAGACCACAACAACACGATTGAATCAAAGTATCAATAAACGCTGCTTAGACGCACTCTTAAATAAAATGCTTTGTTTGTTTATTTCAAACCTGCAAACTATACACTTTAATCACAATAGGAACAATTTACCCACATTTGACACAACGCATGGTTTGAAAAGGAGGTGGTTGAAGCCAAAAAAAAATCATTGAAGTTATGATTTAAAACGGATCATTTGCGTCTGAAAAAGCTGAATAATTCACTCTGCTTTCTTCACCAACGTGAAATCCACATGAGATAAACAAACACTGCAGTGTCTCAGGTTTGCTCAGTCTTCATGAGATAAATCCACTGTTATTGGAGTTCAAGCTGTATTTTTCCATCCAGAGTATTGAAAAATGATTGAGGATTGAGGAATGTTTATTAGAAAATCCTCTCCCTCCGAGCGTCAAAAACACTTCCTGCTGAACTTCCTCGATCAGTGATGAATTTCAGATCATCTACGTCACTTTTTCGAGAATCTTCTGCTGTTATTAGTCATTAGTAAATCATCACAGACTCGTTCTGAGCATTTCTGCCTCTAACACGATAACTGCTGCTGCTAACCTGAATGGTATGTGTTCTAACATAACTGAATTGACTCTGTGCATAACGTTCGACGCGAGCTAACAGCTGCTCCTCCTGCAAAGTCATTTCCGGTCCAGTTTGGCTTCAAAATCTCACCTATGTTGGGCTTTTCAAGACGACTCCAGGACCTGCCAAAAATTACAATAAATTATGTCTATAGACTTGTGGATTGATCCTTTGATGAGAAAAGATATTTAATGGAGATAAGTCTGTTATCTAAAGTTCGGGAGCAGGACCACACCTCATCCACGCCCCTTCCGGTGACTACTCTATTTAAACTTCCCGGTCACACACACCAGTGTTCGTTATTTCGTGCCCCTCCCTCCCACCCTCTTCTAATTGTTCTGTCTTATCCTTTAGTCGGGGGGTATCGAGGCCCGGGAGCCTGCTGCCCTCATCGCTAGAAGCCCCAAAACGGCCTTGATCATCTACTCTCATGCATTTTATCGTTCTTGATCGCCAATAAACTTCTGCATCCAAGCTTGAGGTTGTGGTCCTTGCTAGTGAAATTCCACATTTCCAGTTACATCCACAACTAACCGGGCTATGCTAATGAGCAGCGCTAGCGTTGCTGTAACATGCAACACTTTTAAACAACCGAGCCATCTAACCTTCATTAATAAACCGTTTTCACTGACACAACTAACACTTACTTTTTTCTTGTACCTTCTGGAGAATTAGCGCTGGTAACAAAAAGTATCCTGGTGAGAAGAGCAGCCGAGTGCTGGAGCGAAAATGATTTTGTGTTAACTGTGTAAGCGTTAATTGCCCTCTACTGGTTGGATGCACTCAGTGTCATTTCAGACAGCAGAGAAATCCTTTTACAGTATTAAGTCCATAAAAAAACAAAAAACACACAAACATGAGACGGCAAATTTAAGGTACTCAAGAGCATGTTTAAAGTCTAATAAAAATATAAAACATGCATAATATTTTTCCTTTAAATGCTCATTGTGATATCGAAGTTGATCTGGAGAATTGAGCTTATTCCGTATCAAAATCTTGTTTACTTCTGAAAACAGAAGTAAATGTTAATCAAAACAGAAGTAAATGTTAATCATGAATGATGCTTCTGCTGAATCAACAGATG
This sequence comes from Rhinogobius similis, assembly GCA_019453435.1. Taxonomy (NCBI): domain Eukaryota; kingdom Metazoa; phylum Chordata; class Actinopteri; order Gobiiformes; family Gobiidae; genus Rhinogobius; species Rhinogobius similis. The sequence continues at coordinate 5,179,532 of CM033619.1, read as the reverse complement.
AAGCACTTTGCTCTACATCAGAGGTTATAGAAGTAGATGTAGTTTAGAACGATAAAAGGATATTACAGTGCGACAAATAACTTAAATGTCAAGCCCATTTCTGCAGCTAAATCCCTCCTGCGTCACAAACACATTTGTTTTGCTGCACCACAGTCTCTAATGGGAGCCGTTCTCTCTCCACTGAACAGCTTTTTGTGGAGTTCTCCCAGATCACAAAAAGGTTTATTTCATTAAGTGTGAATGAAACAAAACTGCAGCAGGTTTGTTATGGATGAAGGACAAACGTTTTAACATCTTTCAAACTGCTGGCTTTTGCAAAATGTCTCAGCTCTCTCTCTCAGAATCAGAAAAAGCTTTATTATTAAACTAGACAACAACATAAAGTAATTAATCTATTACTATACCTATACATATACACTAGGGCTGCACGATATTGGAAATTATTGCGATATGCGATATGACTATTAAGATCTGCGTTATCGATAGTATTATTATTATTGCAATATTTAAATGCACATTTTTACTAAGGCTGAAACTAATGATTATTTCAGTCGTCAACTGAGGTGATGTAATTTGTGAAACATGATCAAAATCGGCCCTCAGATCACCCCAAAAATAGCAGCAGAGCTTATCGGCCATCGATTTCTCTGGATTCTAAACAATCAGCCATGAAAACACATCGGTCAGTCAAGCTCGAGAAAAAAAGCCAGAAATGCACGCACACGAATATTACCGAATATGTGCCGAAGGATTCGTGAGAGCAAGGAACGAGAACGAAAGATTTAAAAACCTACTTCCTCCTTCTGCGGTTTGAAATTCCCAGCTTTAATGAGCCAAACCCTAAAGAATCACGGCTTGAGCTTAAATCCCGACACCTTCTGCCCATCTGTCTGTGCCACAGACTCAATGGAAACCCAATCAGGCCCTGCATCTCGTCAAATGGGCCTCGTTAATGAGTTTAATTAGAGGTTTATCTGGTCACGGAGGCGACAGAGCGGAGGAAACGGAGCGGTTTTATGGAGCAGACGAGGTCACACCGCGGTTCAGACTGAAGCGCTTCTATTACGGCACATTTAGGCTGATGGAGACACCAGCGCTTAATGCTTAATGGGATTTACAACGGGCTGAGGAAAACGTACATTTCAGTAGATTTGAAGATGTTTTATTACTTATGACTTTTTATCCAGCAGACGGTGCACAATCCCATCTAGTTTCTGTAAAAGTGTGTTATTTTTAGGAACACCTTTTGTTCTTGTGTGAATGACATTGAAAGAATTGGCCTGTCGTTCAGCTCAGGTAAAAATGTCTGTCTTGGCCATGTTCTCACACCTTATTATTAAATGCCAGAATAATTTTATTTCAAATTAAATTAAATCAAATGGAAAATTAAATCGAAAGGGATTGATTCACCAAATCTAACCTTAATCTTAAGGCGCATTCACACGGGCTTTTTGAACACACTGTTCTGTTCAAAACCTGGCCTGACCAGCCATTTCCACTATGTTTCAATATTTCTCCTCTATTCTGGCAACCGAGCCAATCAGAGCCGTGAGAAGAGAACGTCACATCCGTGTGCCGCGATTACAAGCAATAACAACGACACGTCCACGACAGAGAAAATGTTCAGGGTTGCTTTGTCTTTGTTTAAAAGACCAGGGGCCTCATTTATAACAGATGCGTACATGTGCGTATCTTAAGTTCCCTCTAGTGGTGTACGCCGCGCAAATTTATGAAACCCTTCGGTCGAACTCCACCACAGTCACTGCTTTATGAATCTCACCTGAGGCTTAAGAAATCCTTAGAGAGTGAGTGAAGCTCTTTCTTATTCACGTTTAGCCGCTGCGTGTCGTCATTTCCTCGTGTCTCCAAACTTTGCGTAGAGCTTACAGGAGGGTCTCAATTTGCACTAGATATGAGCAGAATCCTGTGCCTAGTGGAAGTTTTATAGATACCGCGGATGGCGCAGAGGGCGGGCCACGCACTGTGTAGTGCGTAAGCAAGCTTTATAAATTAAATTTATAAATGAGGCCCCTGGATGTGTCGTTTAAACCACAGCGAGGGGAAGCTTCACAGCTACACACCATTTTTGACTGTTGCTGTCGTCACGTCCGCTGTTTGTCTGATAGATATTTGCCCGGCCTGTAATACACGGGCCTCTGTCACTCTATGTCAGAGTTGTTGACCTGGTTTATGGTTCATATCTCTGTAATTATTGGACCTGTTGACATGAAACATAAACTGGCATAAAGCTCAACGTCTTCTGTCAGCATAAAAAAGTGAAATCATGTTTTCACCGCAGCCTCAGAAGCTGGTGCTATTATTCAACACCAAAGACACGACTGTTGTCCGTTGAAAGGACTTTTAAGACATGAGATTAAGTTTGTGGAGCCGATACAGATGTTGATGTGGTTCAATATTTGTGGATCATGAGTTCAGAGGTTTCTTCCAAAAACAAAAACAGTGACTGTCTCAGAGTTACTTGTTTTTCCCTTTTCGTTTTGTCTTGGTAAAAGTGGTTTGTCACAAAATGGTGCAGACATTGCTTCCTCCAGGGCAGATGTTATTTTTTTGTGTTTGGGATTTAGAAAACAGCTGCGCACAGTGAAGTAGTGCTGCTGGGTTTAAGCGAGAAAAACTGAGAAGGGCTGAGGGGGAACCAGACAGAAAGGGTACGTTCACAACAATCGAGAATCTGTCATACGGACGAGAGGGAAGCAGTGAATATAAATCTGTGGGAGATGCACTGTTTAAAAACGATTGTCCAAACAGAAACTTTCCAAATTTACATGTGAAGGACAAGTGAAACCTACCATCAAATACTTTAGCATCAAACATGTACAAACTCCAAGCTCCTCGGGTCATTTCAATCCCGTGAAGCACATGTCTGTGATTTGTGCCGTTTTTGTCTGTGCTTTGAAGCTTATGTCAATAACATTCACATTTTGCCTTATTTTTTTTACTTCAAACTTTAATAAATCAGGCTTAGAATTAGATATCAACAAATCCTTCTGTATGTTGCGTCAAAACCATAGACAGTACATATCAGTGGACCGCTTTAGCCCGCTAGCCGCCGCGTTCCAAACACGAAGTATCCATGGAGGCGGTCCTGGCTCCATCAGGCCGAGCTGCCATTCACTTTCTATTGTGACATTGGTGCCATTTACTCTGTAACTGCTCCTGTCAAACTCACCATCTGGAACTAAAATATCCATTTTGACACACTCCACATGATCCTGGTGTTTTTTCTCGTTGGTTGTTCATTAATCAAGTTATTATCAATAATAACTGTCCAATCAGGTCCTTCCTTTTCCAGGGGCCGTTTTCGCTCGTGTTAGCAACAGGTTTGATTGACAGCTAGCGCCGCACGTTGCCGCTGTCTTCTCCCACCGAGGGGCGGAAACCGTTAACAACCTCGCTCCTGATTCATCCGTGTGGTTGCCACGATACGCACTCGGATTTCCAAATATGGAGTCTGGCTCCACTTTAGCCGCGATTGGCTTCATTTGGCTGGAGCCAAACGCTATGGGTGACGTCACATTCCCATAGTCCATCGATATGTACGGTATATGGTCAAAACTAGGGCTGCAACTAACGATTATTTTGGTTAACGATTAGTCTAGCGATTATTCCTCTGATTAATTGATTAGTTCAATAGAACGTGAAAGACTATGAATACTAGACTAGACTCTTGAATATGAGAATTTTACTTAATTTTACCCAGACAAAGTGAATACGTTTGACAACAATTTGGAGGAGAATATTTATAGCTGAACAAGGATTTTAATCAAAAAAGCTCAATTTACATGCTTCCTGTGTGTTTTTTGTGTGATTCCTGCTCTGTCTGAATCATAAAACCTCTTCTTTCAGCTCATACAATGTTTTGGAGTCTGTGCACAGACCAGTTAACGATTACTACATTATTTAATTAGTTGACAACCATTTCTATAATCGATTAGTTGCGATTAATCGATTAACTTGTTACAGCCCTAGTCAAAATCTTGTTGAGTCCAGATTGTACAGTTTGGTGTGGGATCTACTTTAAGGCTGATCTTTGCGTCTCTGTGGGACAAAAATGAATTTCGAGAAAATGCCTTTTGAAGTTACAATGTCCCAGAGAAATCTATGGATGAAGTGGATTAAATTAAGTAATAAAACATCTTTAGAACTGGATTAGAATGAAAGTCTGTATGTTGAGAGAAAGTCTGTATGTTGAGAGAGCAAACTGACCAAAAAACGAACTATTTTTCAGTGAATCTTACCTTAAACAGTGCATTCTACCATTAAAATCTGACATATTTCCAGCAGAGTGTTAAAACCATGATAAATATAAATGTTGTGATGCTATATGTAATCCTCATGTTCTTGTGCGTGCTAAACTCACCATTGATGACCGGAGTGTACACGACGATGCCGGCCAGGTTGGGGTCAGACACGGTTTTGTCCAGGATGAGTCCTCCGATGCTGCGGGACAAACACATCGCCGTGTTATTTTCCTCTGACACGAAAGAGCTGCAGCAAAACACAATCCAATACGTCCAACAAAAGACTTTTATTTTGTGATTATTGAGCCGAGTGCACTCAGCAGTTCCGCACTTCTCCATTAGACCAAAGTCATTGTAACAGCTTTAGGGAGAATCATTACACTCCCTTTGTCCTTTCAGGAGATACTTTAGTCGGGCTTTTAAATGCTATTAGACACCTTTGCATTCATGGCTCACAGTAAACTATTAGTGAATGAAATCGGAGTGCTGAAATCATCAAGGGTGCACCATGTAGGGCTGTAGTCGACTAAAGACGACGAAACCCAGAGGTATCTCTGTATCTGACCCAAACTGCATTAAAAAAACATAACTGCACAGGAGTTCATGCAAAAAAAAAGAACAATCTACAACGAAAAGTGCAAGGAAATAGTGTATTTATGTTAGATATATAAATTAGATTAAAGTCCAAAATCTGAGCAATCAACCACCGCATAAACCATGTAAAGGTTCATTATAGGATCAATCCGAAAATAATCTGTTATTTACAGTTAGCATTAGCCAAATTGTTTACATAAGAGTTAATTCAGCTGGAACACCGGCATATTTTACTTTCCTTGTTTTGTAATCTAAGTCTAATTGTAATACATGTTACCAGAGACTCACACGTGCCTCTAGGTGAAAAAACCTCTAACTGAAACTCTAATAATAGTGGATTTATCTAAGACTAATATTAATGCACGGTGGCAGAGCGGCTAGAGCTTCTGCCTCTCAATAAGATCGTGGGTTCGAATCCCAGACCACCCCAACATCGTGGTTTCGAATTCTGAACCACCCTAACATCACACGATCTCTCTGGGTGGAGTCTGCATGTCCTCCCCGTGTTACCGTGGGTTCTCTCCGGGTTCTCCGGCTTCCTCCCACCGTCCAAAGACATGACTGTGTAGGTTAATTGACAACTCTAAAATTGTCCCTAGTGAATGAATGTGAGAGTGAATGGTTGTCTGTCCTTGTCTCTGTCTCTCTGTGTTAGCCCTGCGACGAGTTGGCCACTGTCCAGGGTGTACCCCGCCTAAGGCCCAAAGTCACTGGGATAGGCTCCAGTCACCCGCGACCCCTAACGGGAATAAGCGGTAGAAAATGAAAAAAGAAAATGAATAATATTAATCCTACATTGTTTATTTAATGTGGCTGTTTCATTCATGAAGAATACGGTAAAACTTCATAATAACTACACTTATTCCTGCCTTAGTAAAGCATGAATAAAGACTTAATTCATAGTGAACAAAGAATTTATTGAGAATGATTGATGAATAACCTTAATTAAGTAGTAACTAATCCTGAAAAAAAAAGGGCAAAATAAGGTGTAGTTATTATTATTATAAGTGGTATCAAGAAAACAAACGCATTCTCTTTTTGCCTCCAATGAGAAACTATACTAGGGTCGAGGGGCGTCCAGCTTTACACTGTGGCTCTTAATTTATGAGAGGTTTAATCATAATCATAAATCATAATGCGTCTTTGAGTGTCAGGAAAAGTGTATTATTATCATTAATGCATTATTAACAGTGTAAACAGTAGTTTCATTCAGTTGTGTTGTGCACAGTTCAAGCTTGTGTTGCCGTCTCGCTGCTCTGCCTTTGCTCCCTTAATGCACCGTGGGCCATAACGACCCATCCAGTAAAACACAAACAACAAATGTGCCTCCCTCGAAGCTCTCTGTAAACAGTGCTGTCAGCAAGGACTTTATTGCGTGTAAGGAGCGACTCTGCAGGGGAAAATATGGAGCTGAACACTGTCCTCTGGTTCTTCTAGTTTCATAAACAATATTTAAGATTTTAGTTCAACTGTGGGCTGTTCATTGCTGTTCACATGTTTTTTTCTCTTGCACACTGCGGTGGCTGCTCCGGTGACGACCCCCATCCCACGACCCCGACCTGTGACCTGGACGTTCCCGTTTGCCTGGAGGAACTCTCTCTGCACTGGATGAACTCACTTTTTCCCCACAGGGTTTTTGTAGTTTTTCCTTGAGAGAAGAAGAGTCGCTCTAGGACAATTATCCATTTGCTAAATTCTCTTGAACATTGTTTATTTAAACTGCTTTCTACCTGTGGCCCGTCGAGGAAACCGTTATTGTGATTTTGGGCGCTACAAAAATAAATTGATTTGATGACATTTACAACGACGCGCCGTAAAGAAGCTGTCGAGAACTGGAAGTCATTGGATTTCTACGATTAAATTGTTTTAGGTTGCGTTTTAGAATGAACAAAATGTAAAATAAAATCTGCGTGTGTCATACTAGATAGCATAACGGGTCTTCTTAGTTAAAAGATGAAAAAATAGTTTAGAAAAATGTGTGTCCTTGAGTGTTTGTGTGTGTGAGAGCGGAGCAGAGACTAGAGGGTGGCTCTGACATTTGTGAGTGAGTCACGCAGCTGCAGACAATGAGAACAAAACCATTTAGATTTGGAGCTTTGGAGAAGAGGAACAAGCGAAAATCTACCACCGAGCTCCCACTGAAAGAACGTGTGTGAGCGCAAAAGAGACAAGAGAAAAGACCGTGTGAGTGCAAAAGAGACGAGAGAAAAGACCGTGTCAGTGCAACAGAGATGAGAGAAAAAGCCGTGTGAAAGCAACAGAGACGAGAGAAAAGAACGTGTGAGAGTACAAAAGAGACGAGAGAAAAGAACGTGTAAGAGCAACAGAGACGAGAGAAAAGAACGTGTGAGAGCAACAGAGACGGAAGGAAGGAACGTGTGCAAGTGTAACTGAGACGAGAGAAAAGAACGTGCAACAGAGACGAGAGAAAAGAACGTGTGAGAGTACAAAAGAGACGAGAGAAAAGAACGTGTAAGAGCAACAGAGACAAGAGAAAAGAACGTGTGAGAGCAACAGAGACGGAAGGAAGGAACGTGTGCAAGTGTAACTGAGACGAGAGAAAAGAACGTTCAACCGAGACGAGAGAAAAGAACGTGTGAGAGCAACAGAGACGAGAGAAAGGAACGTGTGTGAGTGCAAAAGAGACAAGAGAAAAGAACGTGTGAGAGCAACAGAGACGAGAGAAAAGAACGTGTGCAAGTGTAACTGAGACGAGAGAAAAGAACGTTCAACCGAGACGAGAGAAAAGAACGTGTGAGAGCAACAGAGACGAGAGAAAGGAACGTGGGTGAGTGCAAAAGAGACAAGAGAAAAGAACGTGTGAGAGCAACAGAGACGAGAGAAAAGAACGTGTGCAAGTGTAACTGAGACGAGAGAAAAGAACGTTCAACCGAGACGAGAGAAAAGAACGTGTGAGAGCAACAGAGACGAGAGAAAGGAACGTGTGTGAGTGCAAAAGAGACAAGAGAAAAGAACGTGTGAGAGTACAAAAGAGACGAGAGAAAAGAACGTGTGCAAGTGTAACTGAGACGAGAGAAAAGAACGTTCAACCGAGACGAGAGAAAAGAACGTGTGAGAGCAACAGAGACGAAAGGAACGTGTGTGAGTGCAAAAAGAGACAAGAGAAAAGAACGTGTGAGAGCAACAGAGACGAGAGAAAAGAACGTTCAACCGAGACGAGAGAAAAGAACGTGTGAGAGTACAAAAGAGACGAGAGAAAAGAACGTGTGAGAGCAACAGAGACGAGACAAAGGAACGTGCAACAGAAACGAGAGAAAAGAACGTGTGAGAGTACAAAAGTGACGAGAGAAAAGAACGTGTGAGAGCAACAGAGACGAGAGAAAAGAATGTGTGAGAGCAACAGAGACAAGAGAAACAGATGAGAGAAAAGAACGTGTGAGAGCAACAGAGACGGAAGGAAGGAACGTGTGCAAGTGTAACTGAGACGAGAGAAAAGAATGTTCAACCGAGACGAGAGAAAAGAACGTGTGAGAGCAACAGAGACGAGAAAGGTACGTGTGTGAGTGCAAAAGAGACAAGAGAAAAGAACGTGTGAGAGCAACAGAGACGAGAGAAAAGAACGTTCAACCGAGACGAGAGAAAAGAACGTGTGAGAGTACAAAAGAGATGAGAGAAAAGAACGTGTAAGAGCAACAGAGACGAGAAAAAAGAACGTGTGAGAGCAACAGAGACGAGAGAAAAGAACGTGTGCAAGTGTAACTGAGACGAGAGAAAGAGCGTGTGAGAGTACAAAAGAGACGAGAGAAAAGAACGTGTGAGAGCAACAGAGACGAGACAAAGGAACGTGCAACAGATACGAGAGAAAAGAATGTGTGAGAGTACAAAAGTGACGAGAGAAAAGAACGTGTGAGAGCAACAGAGACGAGAGAAAAGAATGTGTGAGAGCAACAGAGACAAGAGAAATAGATGAGAGAAAAGAACGTGTGAGAGCAACAGAGACGGAAGGAAGGAACGTGTGCAAGTGTAACTGAGACGAGAGAAAAGAATGTTCAACCGAGACGAGAGAAAAGAACGTGTGAGAGCAACAGAGACGAGAAAGGTACGTGTGTGAGTGCAAAAGAAGATAAGAGAAAAGAACGTGTGAGAGCAACAGAGACGAGAGATAAGATCGTGTGCAAGTGTAACTGAGACGAGAGAAAAGAACGTTCAACCGAGACGAGAGAAAAGAACGTGTGAGAGCAACAGAGACGAGAAAGGAACGTGTGTGAGTGCAAAAGAGACAAGAGAAAAGAACGTGTGAGAGCAACAGAGACGAGAGAAAAGAACGTTCAACCGAGACGAGAGAAAAGAAAGTGTGAGAGTACAAAAGAGATGAGAGAAAAGAACGTGTAAGAGCAACAGAGACGAGAAAAAAGAACGTGTGAGAGCAACAGAGACGAGAGTAAAGAACGTGTGCAAGTGTAACTGAGACGAGAGAAAAGAACGTGTGAGAGTACAAAAGAGACGAGAGAAAAGAACGTGTGAGAGTACAAAAGAGACGAGAGAAAAGAACGTGTGAGAGCAACAGAGACGAGACAAAGGAACGTGCAACAGAAACGAGAGAAAAGAACGTGTGAGAGTACAAAAGTGACGAGAGAAAAGAACGTGTGAGAGCAACAGAGACGAGAGAAAAGAATGTGTGAGAGCAACAGAGACAAGAGAAACAGATGAGAGAAAAGAACGTGTGAGAGCAACAGAGACGGAAGGAAGGAACGTGTGCAAGTGTAACTGAGACGAGAGAAAAGAATGTTCAACCGAGACGAGAGAAAAGAACGTGTGAGAGCAACAGAGACGAGAAAGGTACGTGTGTGAGTGCAAAAGAGACAAGAGAAAAGAACGTGTGAGAGCAACAGAGACGAGAGAAAAGAACGTTCAACCGAGACGAGAGAAAAGAACGTGTGAGAGTACAAAAGAGATGAGAGAAAAGAACGTGTAAGAGCAACAGAGACGAGAAAAAAGAACGTGTGAGAGCAACAGAGACGAGAGAAAAGAACGTGTGCAAGTGTAACTGAGACGAGAGAAAAGAACGTGTGAGAGTACAAAAGAGACGAGAGAAAAGAACGTGTGAGAGCAACAGAGACGAGACAAAGGAACGTGCAACAGAAACGAGAGAAAAGAACGTGTGAGAGTACAAAAGTGACGAGAGAAAAGAACGTGTGAGAGCAACAGAGACGAGAGAAAAGAATGTGTGAGAGCAACAGAGACAAGAGAAATAGATGAGAGAAAAGAACGTGTGAGAGCAACAGAGACGGAAGGAAGGAACGTGTGCAAGTGTAACTGAGACGAGAGAAAAGAATGTTCAACCGAGACGAGAGAAAAGAACGTGTGAGAGCAACAGAGACGAGAAAGGTACGTGTGTGAGTGCAAAAGAAGATAAGAGAAAAGAACGTGTGAGAGCAACAGAGACGAGAGAAAAGAACGTGTGCAAGTGTAACTGAGACGAGAGAAAAGAACGTTCAACCGAGACGAGAGAAAAGAACGTGTGAGAGCAACAGAGACGAGAAAGGAACGTGTGTGAGTGCAAAAGAGACAAGAGAAAAGAACGTGTGAGAGCAACAGAGACGAGAGAAAAGAACGTGTGCAAGTGTAACTGAGACGAGAGAAAAGAACGTTCAACCGAGACGAGAGAAAAGAACGTGTGAGAGCAACAGAGACGAGAAAGGAACGTTCAGAGACGAGAGAAAAGAACGCTCAACCGAGACGAGAGAAAAGAACGTGAGCAATCGAAACGAGAGAAAAGAACGTCCAGAGATGAGAGAAAAGAACGTGAGCAACAGAGACGAGAAAAAGGAACGTTCAACAGACGAGAGAAGCCTAATAAGTGTGTTACACAAAGAGGATCATGGCACTTTTAACACATTTGTGTTGGAGGCTTTTTGTGAATTTTGAAAACCTGATTTACTTTAGTTTTCATTTTTTGTAGACTAAATTCATAATACATTGAATCAACAAGAAAATAAATTGCAATAGATCCTTTAAAAGTAAAAAGAAAAAACAACAAAAACACCACATTGTCAATTTCAGAATGTTCCCAGAAGTGAAGTGGTTTTACTGGACAAATCCTCACAGAAACTCTGAGCCTGCAATGGTTTTTCATTGTATCTTCAGAGAAATTACATAATTTGACAGAAATGATTTTTTGTGAGGCTCAAATACTGTACAATAATGAGGTTGGACAAGTATTACGTTTTTAATATTTTAACAGCTACTTTTGGTTAATTGGTCCCACGGTGCGTTGCAGGTTTTTACATCAGATTCTCTTCCTTTTACGACAGCCACATGTGACTGTGGAGACACTGGCAAAGATGTCCAATCTCAATCTTTAATTAATCCACAACCAGCATTCAGTTATTTTGACAATCCATCAGAACGGGGCTTTTAAATGTACATTATGCAACCTTTTACAAAATGACTTAAAGTTGAAGGAGCTCATCTCCTTGGACTCTTTGGACATAACGTTAAACAAGGAAACAGAATCACCAGTGAGTTATTTCTTTAACAGATCTCTGGAGTTAATATAATCAATCTAAACTGAAATGAAACGTATGAAAGCAATGAACCCTTGTGGCCTCTTGGCCAGAATGCTCTTGAATGAGATTTTTAATCTTCATTAGACATTTATTTGTTAAAGTAGAACTAGGTAACATTTTGACCTTATTAATCGTCTTCATAAGTCCGTGTGGTGGTTGTAAATGTACTTTCAGGCCGTTGAGGCCCCCGTCGACCCGAAGACAACTCTACTGAGAAACCTTGGCTCTCTTTTTTTATATTTACCGACATTAAATGTTTTTATATGTGATTAAACTTCCTTATTTCAATAAAAAGCAGTCATTTTACTGGGAGTGTACGTTCTCAAGAGACCTGAAGGGGGAGCTCTGTCGCTGAAGTTCCCGAGTTCTGCTTTAAATAAAGGTTAAATTACAGAATAAAGTCGTTCACCTGGAATGTTCCACAGTAAAGCATTAAATATATCCATTTTGTATTTATTCATTTTATTGTTGCCTCAAAACACATTCTTACTGTGGCGAGCTCGCCTTTCCACAGATCACTGCTGTTAACTTGGGCTGTGCAGGCGGTGCTCGTCTCCATGGGGATAGATAAGTTAAATGCCACTCTTTTTGCATCCTTTTAAAAGATCTAGTTTTTACAACAGATGGACATTAGACTCAATAGTAAAATGTTTGCAGCTCTCCGTTATTTTGTTTGTCTCACGTGTGATAGAGATGAGTCCGTAGATTGATTGTGCGGACAGAGCGCTCACCTGCTGATGACCATGGCTGTGATGACCGGCTCCCACCCCGAGTACAGCAGCGTGCGAGAGGCCGGGTGTTTGGACGAGATCACGATCCACAGAGGGGTGAGGCTCATGAAGAAGGCGCAGACCAGAGACGACACGTACGGATACGAGTCTGCACAGAAAACAGCACGATTAAACACGTACGGATACGAGTCTGCACAGAAAACAGCACGATTAAACACGTACGGATACGAGTCTGCACAGAAAACAGCACGATTAAACACGTACGGATACGAGTCTGCACAGAAAACAGCACGATTAAACACAGAAAACAGCACAATTAAACACGTACGGATACGAGTCTGCACAGAAAACAGCACGATTAAACACAGAAAACAGCACAATTAAACACAGAAAACAGCACAATTAAACACGTACGGATACGAGTCTGCACAGAAAACAGCACGATTAAACATAGAAAACAGCACAATTAAACACGTACGGATACGAGTCTGCACAAAAAAACAGCACGATTAAACACATTCTGCTTTATTTGAGTAGTTTATGTCTCACTCTTGTTCCTTTACTGTGGCGTTTCATGTTTTAGAACTTAAAATAATGTTTGTACTGAAAACGACACATGATTTTCTCTCAGTCGGACGTTCGCACATCAGAGCACCATCTACTGGCAGCAGAGGGAATTACCACAGGGGAATAAACAGAAGTGACTGATCGGAGGCAGAAATGCTCATAACGAGTCTGTGATGATTTATGGACGAAAAACAGCACAGAGGACTCTGGAATCTCCATCTTTGACGTCACTGATCTGGGAAATGTGAAACTGAGTGTTTTTATGAGGCTCAGAAAAGGAGCAGAGAAGATGAGCTCATAAATACGATCAACAAAACAAGTAAAGTGAACCAAGATAAACGCAATTCCAGCTGTGTAAAGAACTGTGCATCTTTCCTTTGCTAAAAACAATTTTTTTCCACACAGTCTATTTACAACTTCCTGTTTTTGACATTTTTACTTTTTTTTAACCAAATAAATGTTGAAATATTGTGAGTGAAGCTTCTAGACAGAATATTTATGAATGAAGTGGATAATTGAGGAAAATCAGAAATTATCTATTCTTTTTTGCGATTTTTCTTTAATAATGTCACCGTCTTTGTTCTAAAAGTTTGTGTTTTAAAGTCTGTTTAGTCGAGGGAACGACGACCATCATCAAAACACGACTGACATTATTTGCAGTCAACTTCACGATTATTCTACTATTTTTGATGCAATAATGTCTGTTATATTAAAATAAAAAAACAACAAATACAAAACCGAGGCTAATTTAGTTTGAAAAAGCTAGCTTTTATTCATGATTTTCCCTTTTTTTCATTGTTTTCATTTTAAAAAACAGAACATTTCAATCAGATAAAGACTTTGTTGTCGCTGAGAAATATTGTGTTTGTTGCGACATCGTTATTGCGTCAGACAATATTCCGATATCGATACTTTTGCGACATATCGTGCAGCCCTACAGTGTATTAAGACTTCAAGGATTTCAAGCACCCGTACAAACCCTTATTAGATTCTGTGATGGTTCTGGGACAAAGAGTATGGTTTTGGGCCAAACAAAGCGTACAATCAGGATCCAAACGGGTCTTTTCATTACGGCAGCAGATTTCGGTCCCATCTGGATTCTTAATGGGGAAAGTGGAGCACAGACACGACACGCTACACACCTCTGCGTTTCAGCCGCGATTGTTCTGAACGAGAGGAGTCTAAAGCACCTGCCGAGCTCGCACAGATGCTTTAAAAAGGTGTCGTCGGCTCTGAGTCATTCCCCGGAACAAACAGTCCTCGATTTATTATGCGGACACCATCAGCGAAGAGGAGGAGGACATTTAGAATCGCGCTGTGAGTTTATGGCAGAGCACGCAGTGGGTTTTTATTTGGTGTATTAAGGCGAGACGCTGCAGGAGATTAGGGAAAAGTCTTAAATTTAAAAGATATCTATTGAAAACTTCTCGTGTAGTTTACTCGCATGAATGTAAGAAACAAATGTATTACAAGTTTTTCATCGTGTAGAAATAAGGCACTTTATGTGTAAAAAAGGCCAAAAATCCACATATTTGGGACATTTAAATCTGAAAAATGGGCAGAACCAGGTTTAAATTTCTTGGTTCATTTTGTACAAATATTAGTTAGCGAGAAAACAGACCTAAAACAAAAAAAGTGTCTGGCCTTAAAAGTCAGTTTTCTTTCTTATTTCACTAGAAAAGGTCTTGGGACATTTATTGACCATAAACCGTCTTAAACAACTAAACAACAGCTTTAAAATGTCACCGGTTAAACTTTTAGGTAATGGATAACAACATGCATTTTTTCATTTTTTTCCCCTCAGTTTTCTCTCACACAGAGGCTTTCATGTGGAAACAACAAACGTGTCCAATCTGCTCCAAAAGAGGTTTTATTCTTTCATTTAAGGCCAGACGCTACAGGTGAATAGGAGAAAAAAACTTATATTTAAAGATATCAATTGTGAACTTCTCCTGTAGTTTACTCACAAGGCATTTTAGGTGTAAAAACGACCAAAATTATACATATTTGGGACATTTAAATCTGAAAAATGGACAGAAACAGGTTTAAATTTCTTGGTTCATTTTGTAACATATTAGTTATAAAAATCTTTACAGAGGGGATTTTGAAAATTCGAATTTCGCCTCATTTTTTGACTTGAAACTTCAATAAATCAGTTTTAGAATTAGATTTGTCTGTAGTGTCAGAATCTTGAGTCCCAGATTGTACAATTTGGTGCAGGAGCTGCTTTAAGGCTCATGTTTATGTCTCTAAAAATGCATTTAAAGAAAACGGTCTTTGGAGTTTGTCACTTTAAGTCATGGTTTTGTCACTTTTAGTCAAGTTTTTGTCACCTTTCATCGTCTTTTGTCGCAGTTTTATCACTTTTAGGTGTGATTTTGTCACTTTTAATCACGTTTTTGTCGCATTTTATCGCTCTAAATTGGTTATTGATGTTTGTAGTTGCGTTTTTGATGTTTTTAGTTGTGTTTTTGTCCCAGGAGCTACTTTAAGGCTCATCTTTTTGTCTCTGTGGGAGAAAAATGCATTTGGAGAAAACAATGTCCCAGAGAAATCTATGGATGAAGTGAATTCAATGAAGTAATAAAACATCTTTAGGATCAGATTGGACATGAAAGTCGATATGTTGAGAGAGAAAACTGAAGTATAAAACACTGGGGGAGACAAAGGTTATGTGTCATCAGTTTGTTTACTTCCTGTAATTTTCCACAAACTTTTCACCACAAACAGCGACCTGATCAGTGTAAAACTACAATTTATATTTACAAGAGGTATTACTAAACAGAATAAAGTCAAAATAGGAAAATCATAAAAACCTGTCATACGCACTTTAAAGAGTTAAAACAGCCAAATATTCTTGGATAAGCGACGTAGTTGATCTGAAAACACGTCCCGGATCGCGGGAGTTCAGCAGCAAGTGTGTTTGACGCTCAAACGGAGAGGATTTATTCCTCAAAACAGCATGAATGCAACTGAATGTAACTCCAGGTGTGTTTTTAATGACGGAACATTGTTAGAACATGGTTTAAAGCTCAAAAAAGTCACTGCAGCAGAATCTGTGTCCTTTAAAGTGCCTCTGACAGGTTGAAATACACATTTAACTAAAATGCAGTTTAGATAAATATATTCAAATTTCTACTAAAATCTTTACAAATTTAACCCCAGTTTAGCAGTTTTTTAGGTTTTAAATTTTACTCCCGTTTGTAAAGTATGACATCACACTAGGAAATTACCATAGCAACCACACTGTACAGTGGCCAAAACTCATCTAACGTCACAGATTTTGTTCATTTGATTCAACAAAATAAAGGTGTTCACATGTGTTTCTCTTTGTCAAAGTTTAAAGGGTCAAAAAAGTAGTTTATTTTGTGTAAATTATTACCTTTGTCTCCCCAGTGTGATGTCATAAATTTAGTTACTTCCTATAATTGTCAACAGATTTTTCAACTTTTCTCCACAAATAGCGACTTGATTGGTGTAAAACTATAATTTGTATTTACACGAGGTATTAATACACTAACCCGTCATACGCACTTTAAGCAGTTAGTTGTTGTATAATATATTAGTTACTTACCTTCTACAGCAGAAATGTCAGTATATTAGCAAAAAAATGACAAAAAGTTTCCCATTTGTTAAAAAAAAGAGATACATATGATAAATATTTTGCCCCAAAACTATATACTTCGTGACAGTCGCACCTGCAGCTCGTTATCCACTGCGAGATTTTTAAGTATTTACTCATTTCAGAACAACTCGGCAAAAACTGCACAGATATAAGAGGATTATAAGAATATGTTTATTATAATGAGGCTAGAGTTAAGTTACTTCCTGTTTATGGAGGCTATTAATCAAACAATACACGGCTGCTGTCGGCTTATATTCCACTTTATATTATTTATAAAGTATAATTATAAAAAGCAATATCAGGGCTTGTTCCTGCATGAATACATTACACTCGGGGCACATTCGATGCCAAACCGCTGCTTTAAAAAGATGGATGTGCCTGATACTAGAAGAAAAAATTGATTTATCATAGCTATTTTTCATGATTTACCACAACGTCAAGCACAATTTTCAATACAAAACTCTGGAATAAAAAGGTGAGTCTGGCTGTTTACGATGGCTCAACATTTTGGCGGCAAAAAAAAAATATATATATAGAATCTGATTTTAAAAGCTACTGCTGCTGTAATAAGATTCACACATTTATTTGACATTTTCATCCCGTCCAGGAGAATAAAGAGAAGACAGAGGAGTCTTTGTTTACTGCTGTGTTTCCCTGGAAATTGGGAAACTGTTTTCAGGGTTGGAAAAATGTTAATTTAGCGCGCGCAAGTCGGAAAAACAACTCTGGAACTCGAGTGAGAAGCTGGTCACCTGGAGACGGACGAACATCGGCTCATTTGTCGTTTTATTTAATTTGAGGTCATTGGCCAATGTAATAAAGTAAACTCTGTTTCTCCAGCACAGATTATTGAAAAAGCATCTGTTCAGGTGAAAATGAGACACAGCACTTTCTCTGCCTCTGTTTATAGAGCGTTTTATTCTACAAAAATCAGAAGTGCGCTGTTAGCGTGCTAATGTTTGTTAGCTTTAGCGCCCTGGTGTAAAGTGCTTCTAAACTCATGGACGTGAATATTTAAGATGCTGGGACTGCATTAAAGTGAGATACGACTGATGTAGAGACTTTAACGTCCACTAGTTCTGTTTTTCACATTTCAAAACAGTAAAAATCAGGCACAGCTCTGTTAAAGAGCAGAGTGTTTGATTCTTGGTAAAATGAAGATCCCGATGTTCTGAGATAAAAGCACAAAAATGCAAAAGCAAAAGTCAAAACCCCAACTTCTCATATCGGAAACCCAGGCTCTCCAACTCCCTCCCTCCCTCTCCCTCTCTGATTCTCTCTCTGACCCTCTCTCTCTCTCTCTCTCAACCTCTCTCTCTGACCCTCTTTCTCTCTCTCTCTCAACCTCTCTGACCCTCTCTCTCTGACCCTCTCTCTCTCTCTCTGACCCTCTCTGACCCTCTCTCTCCCTCTCTCTGACCCTCTCTCTCTCTCTGACCCTCCCTCTCTCTCAAACCCTCTCTCTCTGACACTCTCTCTCTCTGACCCTCTCTCTCCGACACTCTCGCTCTCTCTCTCTATCAACCTCTCTCTCTCTCTGACCCTCTCTCTCTCTCTCTCTCTGACCCTCTCTCTCTCTCTCTGACCCTCGCTCTCCCTCTCTCTGACCCTCGCTCTCTCTCAAACCCTCTCTCTCTGACACTCTCTCTCTCTGACCCTCTCTCTCTCTCTCTCTTATCGCAGCATCAATGTAAAATCATCACTTAAAACTATATTTAGTTTGGCGATATAAAAAAACAGTATCGGGCAGCAACGGTATCGGGCAAAAACGGATTAATCGAAAGAATAATCGCTATACCACGGGTGTCCAAACTTGTCCCATCGAGGGACACGTATAGAAAAATAGACCAAGCGCAGGGCCACAAATCAATCGTGAAACGCTTGAGAAAGTTGCACTAATCTGATGTTTTAAGAGTCACCACGCCTTAACTCAGTCTCAGTGCTTTAACATCACGTCTGTCTCGCCTCAAAATGTTAGTCATTTAGGTTATAATTGTAGAAAAATTTGCTGTAAAAAGTACTTCTCAGGACAATGTGGGTGTGCCTGCTCTAGACTAATCAATTTTACCCAGATAAAGCTTAACTGAAGCCTTCGAGTTCGTCCTGCTGGAGCATATTTACAGAGAGTGTTTTTGATGAAAACGCCCTTTCGTTTGTAATTTCCTGTGTACTTTTTGTGTAATTCCTGCTCTGTCTGAGTCATAAAACCTCTCTGCAGCTCGAGCATGTTTTGAAGTCTGTATGGACCAATTAACGTTTACTCAATAACGTTATTATTCAACCATTTCTATAAATCGATAAATTGCGATAAATTGATTAACTTGTTGCAGCATTAAAGCGTAAAAGTTGAGGTTTAATTATTAGAGACAGGTGAATGGTCTGTAAAATGAATCACAATCAAACAATTTAGCTTTAAACATTATTTGTACCAACTTTATATTTTATCTGATTTGATTTGACACATAATGGTTTTGTATGTTCGAAATATCTATCTTTATTTATCAGACGTTTGGATAATTTCTGTAATAAATCTAAAAGCAGCACCATATTTCTGCACAATGTGTCATGTTTGGAAGCATCACGGTGCAGTAAATAAAAAACAGCGCATCATAACGGAGTATATCGTCTAGTTTTGTACAAAAAAAACAGCGCTCTTTGACATTTCCGCGTTTATAAAATGCGTATCGTGATGTGGATTGTGCTTCTGCAGCTCAGGCGTCGACGCAGATGGAGCACAAACGGCTGGTGCAGCAGGTCCAGCCCTGGCTTGAATTAAACATGTGAAGGAGAAGAAACAGAGCCGCCGCAGCAGCAGCGAGGGTGGAGCGACCTCTGCTGGACAACCGGGGAAACGCACCCGACGCGCTGAAAGACTCATCCACTGAAATATTTTTTTAGTTTTGCAGCCGCCGCACTTTGAATTTCCTTTCTGTCCAAAGCTCGTCTCAAAGGAATCAAAATCTACTGAAGTGTGCAGAGAAATTTGATGTGTTGACTGTTTAAAAATGTATGACGACGCACAATTTAGGGCTGCAACTAACGATTGTTTTGGTAATCGATTATTCTTTTGATTAATTTATTTGTTGTTTAGAACGTAAAAGGTCTGAAGATGAGATTTTTACTCAATTTTATCCAGAAAAGGCTGAACTGAAGTCGTGTGAGGACGTCCTGGTGGAGAATATCTACAGATACAATGGTGTTTTCATGAAAAACAAGAACAGTTACACATTTCCTGTGTCTTTCTTTGGGTCATAAACCTTTTCTCTCGGCTCACTGCATGTTTTGGAGTCTGTGTATAAACCCGGTTAACAGTTACGACGCAAAAAATGAATTTATAGAGGAGTTAAAATGTCTTGATTTTCGGATATTTTACGTTTTGACGAGTTTAGATGAGTTAAAACTATTATTTGATGGAACTAGATTATTTAACTTTATTATTATTAATTATTTAACCATTTCTGACTTGTTTCAATACATTACTCTGAGCCAAATTATCTGCCAGTGGGTTAAGATAATTTAACTTACCTCATTGGCAAATTTATTGTCTTATTTTAATATAAATTATCGCATGATCAGTCAGAAATATCTTGAAACTAGTGCAATATTCTGCGTCACATCAGCAATTAAGTGTCATTGAGTCTAAACTACGCAAATCTAGATAAAAATCCTAAATTAAAGTAATTTTAGGCTATCCATTTAGGGTTTTTTGCTGTGTTTTCGATTACTGGTTAATGATATAAACTCAGGCTTTCATTTATCGTTAGAGTTTTTATTATAGGGTTCATGCAAAAACAGCTATTTAAACAGAAAAGTACTGGTAAAGACTGTATTTATATGTTAGAGATACATACGTTCAATTAAACTCTCTAAAAATCGTCAAATAACTTTCCTCCTTTTTGCTGTTTTCCCATAGAAATCCTTTAGTCTAAATAAAATAATCATCTTAATCTACATGAAATAATTAGTATTAGAGCCGCCTTTGAATTCGTCAATCTCCAGCTGAGAACAGGCAAATTTGCATTTCCACATTTGGGAAGGAGCCGAAGCACGAGCCGAATAAAAGAATCTGGTAACACTTTATAATAACTACACAGTTAATGAACAGTTTGTTAAGAATGATTCAGGGTTAGTAACCATTTAATCCAACTAGGCCTGTGAGATATTGCAAAAAATTATTATCACAATTTTCTTGGGGCCAGAACACGATTTAGATTTTATCACGATTCATGTTTACTTTATTGATAATAATAATTAATTTGATAATTTTTGACATTTTGTTTAAATAAATTTTCTGTCTTTGTCCAGTTAACAATTACGATCATTAATTATTACAGTAGACTATTTTTGTCGTGTTTAAACGCGTCTTTGCCGTCTTTTAGTCACGTTTTGGTGCACTGAGTCGAATGTGTTATTTGTATGGGCGTGTTTTTGATGATTTGAACACATTTTTGTCGATTTTGGTTGCGCTTTTGTGGCTTGTTTCAGAACACGGCTGAACAATAAGTGTGTTTGAACAGACAGCTGCATTAAAGAGACAAACATTGAATCACGATACAACGATTTCACAAAAACAGCAGATTGTCACAAGGTCGAGCTCACGATTCCATTTTTATCACCGTATCCCCCAGACCTAAATCCAACCCTAATTCCTGACCCCAGCCCTAACATTTATGAAGTAGTTAGTGCTTAATTAACTATTTGTTCAGGATGAATTAAGTCTTTGTTAATGCTTTAAGGCAAACTAAGGTGTATTTATTATGAAGTGGTACCAAAAATCTCGTCTAAAAACCCACTTTTATTCTTTGGCTTTTAACGCCGTGTGGGTCGTGTGGTTCTGTGTTTTTATTGTTTTATTCAATTAAATCTTTTACTATTTATTGTTTTTAATCATTTATTGTTTTAGACACTATTGTTTTTAGATTATTTATTCACCCTTTTATCATTATTTTTTACTTTATTTCTTGTTTTATATTTTATTATTTTGATTAAGGATTTGAGTGTTTGTGTACAATGTGCTATATAATAATAAAGTAGATTGGAGTGGATTGGAAAATAATCATTTAAGACTTATAAAATTGCGTTAAGACTTTTTAATGGCCTTAATTTGAACAACATTTATTTATGGACTTTGAGACTTTTTAAGACCCCACGGATACACTGCTTTAGATTCAAATAGATAGATTTTTAAAACTCTGGCTTTTACAATCCAAACAACAAACCGATCAGAAGAATAAATGTTAATTGCGGCTTTATGTTCTCACGGTGATGAATGATTGCTTTTCCAGGACAAATATTATGCAAAATTGACTTTGTTGAGCTTGTTCTAACGTTGTTCCTTCATAAAAAACACCCCTGACATTGGTGGAGATCTACATTTCGATCGCTTCTACATTGGACTCACAAAGCGCAGACGGAGACAGATTTGCGGAGCATAAATGCACAATCAGAAAAATATCAACTGTCCTATTGCTTAACATTTTATTTCCTCCACAGACTGCAATATCAACCGATTAAAAGTTATGGCAATAGAGACAAATCCCACAAACATTCCAGATGGATTGGATAAACAAATTACACGCAGCACACTTTCCCGGCTTAAACGAAGAACTCAACTTCTCAGTTTTTCTATAAATTTCCACTTGGTCCTCCTGATTAAACAGTCAACCCTCTGAGCTGTGGCCTTAAAGTGCCTCTGACAGTCACTAAAATGCACTTTTGATCAATATATTTAAAGTTTGCCAAAATACTTTTAAAATTTGATCCTGGTTTAGCAATTTTGTAGTTTTTTTAGTTGTACTTCCTGGTTGTAAATGATGACATCACATCTCTCTCCGACACTGCTTTCTGAACTCCTTCCATGTGGGTCGTAGATGATGATGACGTAATTTATCCCAGAATCCTTTGCTGTTTGAAGTCCTTAAATCATGGCCAGACTCACTCTGAAAATTTCTTCTGTCTAATCATGATACTACAACAGACTGCAATGCATTTTGGGTGTATATTTACGTGTGTGTAATTGCCTCTACAGCCAGTAGATGGAGCCACAGCTAAGTCAAAATGGCATCTCCCTACAGTGTTAAAGTTATATTTTTCTTTGTAAAAGCATTTTATTTTTAGTTCTAAAACATGACATGTCAAACTGAAGACGCTCAAGAGCAGGTTTAAAGCGCCTATGACAGGTTTGATTACTCGTGTAACTAAAATACAGGTAAGATAAATATATTTAAAGTTTTGCTAAAAATATTTATATATTTGATCATTTTTTTAGCAATTTTTTTAGTTTTGTAATATCACTTGCTGGGTGTGAATGATGACATCACACTAGGAAATTACAAAACTCAGCTAATTTCAGATATTTTTTTTGTCTTACAAATCAAGATATATGTTAACACCTTTATTTTGTTGAATTAATGTTTTAAAAGGTAAAATAAGTTGTTTATTTTGGGTAAATTATGCAAAACCTTTGGATGGAATGAGTCTCCCCAGAGTGATGTCATCAGTTTTTCACTTCCTGTAAATTTAAACCAATTTTTCAAGTTTTCTCCACAAACCATGACTTGATTGGTGTAAAACAATATTTTGTTTATGTACAAAAGGTATTAATAAACCAAATAAAATTAGAAAATCATAAAAACCTGTCATATGCACTTTAAAGGGACAACAACTATACAAATAATGCATAATATTTTTCCTTTAAATATATTTCTATGGTTTAATCTGATTACGACCAGCAGAGTGCTATGACGCCTAAATGCCGCACTGGGAGTTGATTTTCTGCATGTTTTCCGTAAAAGTTCCCCAAAAGCAACGTTTGAAAGCCACAATGACGAGGCGGCGCGCACTCACCGAGGCACTTGTAGAGGCCTTGGCTGATCCAGGCCAGAATCGCCAGAGTGATGAGGTCACCGAAGCTGGCGGCGATGGGCGTGGCCACGTTATCCGGGTTGATCCCCGTCTTTTTGGAGCCCACAATCACGCCCACCATAATGATACCTGCAGAGACACAGAGGCTCAGCAAACACTGTCATTAACGCTGAGTCGAAGGAATGAGACGTCATGGAAGGATATGAGTGTCGTTAAAGGTCGTTTTATCACATTTGACGGTCTGTCTGTGATGAATGTTGGTACGAGCGCCTTCTTCAGTCCTGTACCCACAGCAAATTCTACCAAAAATGAATAACGATTCCAAATAAGTTTGACTGGAAAGAATGGGGCTTTTTAAAATAGTTAAAATAGCTGAGGTTAGAGCTGCTAAATTATGGCAAAGATTATAGTCATGATTATTTGGCTCAAAATTTAAATCATGATTATTTCAAACAATGACTTCTATATTGTTAAAAATAATTCTGCAGAGAAAGTATTGACTGAATATCTTATTAGTAATGTTTTAGAAAAGTGCCTTTGCTCCAGGTTTTGAGGCAAAAGGAGTCACTTCTAACTCTGAACAGATTGTGATTCATTGGGTTTACGATTACACCATTTTTATAACTAAATAGAGTAAAAATGGAAATCACGATTATATATATACCATTAATTGAGGTTTTAATTTTTCTTAGACGTGATTGACATATTGTTCCGTCTCAGTCGTGTTTCAAGAGAGTGACAGGTGGATTTTACTAAATAATTACTTTTACGGATGCACCACGTTTTCCCAAAGCGACACCTGTAAAAAAACTTCACTTTAATCACTTGTGATACCAATATGAGGCAGTAATAAATCTAATTATAATTGATCATCTATAATGACCATGTAGCCTACTTTTCCTCTTTATAATACTTATTTCAGAATGACTTTATTCATCCCCAAGAGGAAATTCTTTTTGTTACAGACAATAGAAAACAGAGGTTGAAAATAGATAAAAACTAGACCTGTGGTTCTCAAACCCCAAGTATCGCCAAAGAAAATAATTGGCTTTCTGAGTACCACCAAATCTAAACTGAGTCTATAACAGTAACACTACATTAGGGATAAACCAGGTCTTAAGTGGGAATTTTAACAAGAAATTTACTTACGGAAGTGCTAAAAATGAGTGAGTGAGTGAGTGAGTGAGTGAGTGAGAGATCTTTATATCTTGCTACCATTTTATTCATTGTTTTATGGGACATTTGCTCACTGACAATGGCAATAAATCTGATTCTACTTCAAAAATTACCTTTACTAAGTACCTTTACTATTAACCTTGGTATAAAAAGTGACCCAGAACAATATTGAGAATATTTTAGTCACTTTTGCGCTTGCAGAGTGTGTGGTGAACTGTGCAGACAGTCGTGTTTACCCTGCAGCAGAGAGGCGATGAAGGCCGTGGCCACGCTGCTGGAGCAGAGCAGCACCGCGTGGCTCATCTGGAACTTCCCCTCAGGAATCCAGCCCAGGACCACGGCCGCCACAGCAGCCAGGAAGCCCACCACTGTGGCCTGGACCTGGACGAGAAGAGGGTTAAAACACAGGGAAAAGGAGGTTCAACGCTGTGCACTGCAAACAATTAATGTCTAGAGGAGTTAAAATGTCTTGATTTCAGGAGATTAATTTGAATTTCAGATGCTTTGATTTGTTAATTAGATGGAACTAAATTATTTTACTTGTTTCAAAGTGTTTCTGACTTGTTTCAATACATTATTTCTTACTTCATTCCAAATTATCTGTCACTGGGTTAAGATTATTTTACTTACCCCACTTACAAATGTATTTTCTTATTATAAGCAAAATTATCATATGATCAGTCAGAAATACCTTGAAACCAGTGAAATATTCTGCATCACATCAGCAATTAAATCTCACTGAGTCAAAAATTCTCAAATCATTGTTTTATGTTGCACCTTATGCCGAAGCAAGTTCCTATGTTTGTGAATTTTTGATCACTGACAATGGCAATAAACCGTTTCTGATTTCTGATTCTGATAAATTCAAGACATTTTAAGCTAGGATAGATATGATTTTTTGCTGTGCAGGAGATCATTTGGATTGAAGTGAGAAATAATGTTGAAGTCAGAAACGGTTTAAAACAAGTAAAATAATCTAGTTCCATCAAAAAAAAAAAAAAAAAAAAAATAGTCTCCACTGATCTTAACAAGTCAAAATGTCTGAAATTCAGATTCATATCCTGAAATCAAGACATTTTAACTCATCTAGAAATTTGTTTTTGCAGTGACTGATGGTTCTCATGTTTTCATAATTCTGACTTGGTGTGGTGAGTTGGTACGTGTGGTAAATATTTATCATAGTTTTACATTTATGAAGTTGCAGTTTGTGAAGAAATTTTGAGAAAATAAAAGTTTAAAATAACAGGAAGCAGAGCTGAGTTCTAAAACGGAATCCTGTGATGTCATCTGTGATGTCATCAACAAGCGACGTACCGTTGAAAATAAAGGAGACATTTAACACTCAAATAACACATTTTCTGACAGTTTAAACCATCATTCAACAAATTTTTTTTTTTTTTGAATTTTTTGTTGTTGAAAATGTCAGTCTTTTGTCTAAAACCTTGACCTTGAAAAGAGCATTTGTAATTATCCTTGTGGTCAAAATCACAATTGAGTATTTTTCCTGAGTATCAAATTGAGTTTGAAATTGTATTTTATTTTAAAAAGGGAAAATATTACGCATTTTTCAAATTGTTCACGCTTGAGTGCCTTAAATTTAAATGTTTTAAAACAAAAAAAAAAGTTTATTATTCTTTAAATGTCAGGTTTTTTTCAGCCTGTTTGAAATGACAGGTAACGAGTGCATCCAGCAGATGGCGCCAGCACTACATAAAATCTAGTGAAGTTATAGCTGAATGCAATGGTGCAGTTAGCAGCAGCAGTTATTGTGTTCAGAGACAAAATGCTCAGAACGAGTCTGTGATGATTTAAGGACTAAAAACAGCAGGAGTTCTCGGATAAATGATGTGTAAAATCTGAAAATACGTCCCAGAACCAGGACGTTCAGCAGGAAGTGTGTATGACGCTCGGAGGGAGAGGGTTTTCTAATCAACATTCCTCAAAACAGCGTGAATGAAGCTGAATGTACCTCCGGGTGTGTTTTTGATGAAGAACATTGTTAGAACAGGGTTAAAAGCTCAAAAACTTCACTGTAGCTGAATCTGTGTCCTTTAGATCTCGTTGAAATCACACTTTTATTCACTGGTATTTAACCCGGCGTGAGAGTTGTGTGCTGCTCTGACAGTCACATCATTTTTATTTGTAGGGTTTTGTTTTTTTTAATTATTGGTTTTATTCACTTCATGTTTATTTATTTTTTATACTATTTATGCAATTCGTGATTTTAAGTGATTATTAATGTCGTCTGAACAGCACTTTGGAAAACATGTGTCGGTCAAAAATGTGCCGTATAAACAAAGCTGGATTGGATTTATTGTGACAACACCGATTATTGAGAAGCGGAAGCAAAATTCAAATATAGCCTAAAACAAGTTACATAGTGCATCTTTAATTTATCAAGTTTATGTAAAATAACAATCACTTTACGTCATGATTAAGTTCAACAGTGCAGATTTTAAAGTTTAGAAATCGTGCTGTTTAATCAAAATGAAAACAACTGAAGACCAAAGCTGTCAAAGTACAAGTAAAAATCGATAAATATTTCATGCTCCACATCGATTCTAGTGTTTCTGAAAATGATGCAACTTTGAGTAACGCGCTTTAAATTCTCCTGAACAACCGCAGCAGGAAGATTATTCACAGAAGGAAATCCATCCAAATCGTTTAAAGACTTGCACCACACGTTCACAAAATGTCAAACTTTCTCCAGTAAAAAAGTTTTTTTTTTAAATCAATACTTGTTTAAATTAGTGTCTAGTTTCAAATCGATACTACTTTAAATATCGATTAGTATCTGATTTTCGATACTTTTGACAACCGTACTTTGCCAGATCCTGCGTCTAAAACAGTATGTAATAAACCCTAAAGAGCCGTTTATGCCGTGTCCTCAGTGTGAGACCCTGGACAGTGTGAGCACAGAGGGCTGCAGAGGGACACTCTGCAATGATTCAACTGGAAACTCAACGTTTTCTCTCTTCTAACACATTTTCTGGCAAATTATGTCTATTTTAAACACAACTAACTTTAGCCCAAAGCTAACATTAGCATTCTTGGATAATTATATAAATTGAGAGCGTCGCCATGGTAACCCATAGTAACCAATGTCCAGATCCAGATCCATCTTGAATGGACTTTTCAATCATATTTTTTAATTCACAATTTTGTAATAAATACTTAAATAGACATCTTTGTATTCATACTTTGTCTAGTGCCATGTTCTACCAAAATAATACAAAAAGAATTATGGGGGGAAAAAAACCAACACATTTTCAATTTTAGATCATAAATTCTTTTATAGTTAAAGAAGTGAAGTAAACAGGACAATGGCTTGTGGTTGTGTCCATGTGCTGTGAGGACACACAAAGTTTAATTCTGCATAAAATACAGTTTTTAGTTCTTTTAGTTTTTATATTCATTTTCATAATTCATAGAATAAATGTCCTGACAGACAGAGTTCTGTATTATTAGGACACAAATATACCACTATAAGCGAATTTAAACCCTCTAATCTAAGAATTTCATCACCTTTTCTATTAGAATTTTGCTCTTTCTGCACTCCCAAGATGGCCGCTGCTGCTGCCACGGCAACAGGACCCACGATATCTCTAGCCTTTATTATAACTCACTGGTTTGATCACATTATTCTTCTCCATGTCTTAGTGTCTGTATTTGACACAATAAAACTCCTAAAGTCTGTGTTTGCTCTTGTAGTTGTTGAACCGTGGGTGACAGAGCAGCTGTTCTACATTAAAAGTAATGGATAGTTTCCACAGAGCTGTTTGGGGCGTTTCCTCTGATCCCGACTGTATCGAATGCAACTTCCCCCATTGTGCAACAGAGCAGTAGTCGTCAGTGATTGTTATTTATATATATTTTAAAATTATTATCATTTGTCGACAAGTCTATGTAAATTTAATTTTCAAAACACATTTTTAACCAAATAAACATTGAAATTTGTTGACTGAACGCTTTTGGAGAGAGAATATTTAAGAATAAAGTGTTATTGATGAAAATAAGAAATAGTTTATTCGTTTTTGACATTTTGTTTTAATAATGTTACGGTCTTTGTTCTAAAAGTCGTGTTTTAAAGTCTGTTTAGTCCAGACAAACATCACCATTATCATATATTTAATAGTTGACTAATCCTTAAAATAAACCTTAAAATAAAATAAAAAATCCCTTATCTTATCCGCCGGTAATTGGTATTGGTCCGTTATTGATCTGTGATTGATCTATTGATTTGTGTTTTTGAATAGAGCATCAGTAAAAATGGAAACCAAAGAGACATTAGGCTACAAATGATGTCGTTACGTTTACACAATCAAGCAACAAATGATTTTAGATCCCAGATAAATACATTTTGTTATTAGTTTTACAAAAGTGAAAAGTTATTCATGAACTTTTTTTGGTGTCTTTTCCAGTTTAAGAACAACAATTGATCAAGTATTAGATTTCCTTAGATTCAAAACAGCCACTGAACAATAAAACTTCTCTGGACACGGACAGGACAAACTTACCAGGAGTGAAAGTAATAAAAGTACTATTTACATAACATTCCCTGTGGTTCCTTGTTCTTATGTAATCCCAGGTTGAATGAGTCTGGAACATTACGTTTGTCCTGCTTTTATCAGACAGAGTTTTATCCACCGCTTTTCACCACAAACATGTTTTTACTCATCATCGTGTCAAACTACAGCTGATCAATTTAAGAGAAAACGCTGAACAGCTTTAGTTTGGATTTTCTGGTTATTTGCATATTTAACGTTTGAGAAAAGACTGAGATATGAACTGCTGAATAAAAGAATCCCAGAACACGTTACAGCTTTTTACACGTAATAAAACCTCATGGAGACGCAGGAGTTAAAGATGAGACGCTGCAGGTGAACAGGAAAAAAAAATCATACATTTAAAGATATTAATTTGAAACGTCTCCTGTAGTTTAGTCACACAAATGTAAGAAAAAATGTATTACACGTTTTTCATCATGTCATGTTTTCATGTAGAAATAAGGCATTTTATGTGAAAAAAAACCAGCCAAAAATCCACATATTTGGGACATTTAAATCTGAAAAATGGACAGAACCAGGTTTAAATTTCTTGGTTGGTTCATTTCAACTAGACTGGACTGAAAATTGTCCTAAAAGTTAAAATTTTGCCTCATTTTTTTTGACTTAATACTTCAATAAATCCATTTTAGAATTATATTTCAAAAAATCCTTCTTCATGTTTCGTCAAAGTCTGGTTGAATCCAGATTGTACTGTTTGGTGTAGGATCTACTGATCTTTATGTCTCGAGGGACAAAAATGCATTTTAAGAAAACGGCCTTTGAAGTTACAATGTCCCAGAGAAATCTATGAATGAAGTGAAGAAAGAAAGAAAGAAGAAAGAAAGAAAACTACCCAAAAACCAAACCAAAAATTGAAAAAAATTGAAAATTGCCTGTAGTGTCTCGATTAAGGGAGCAATTTTGTTGGCGTTCGCTCATGATTTCGATTTTATCACGATTAATGTAAAATTAAAGGCAACATATTCTGACTTTTTTTGAGCTTTTAACTCTTTTCTAACAATGTTCCATCATCAAACACACCTGGAGTTGAGTTTAGCTTCATGAATCCTGGTTAGAAAATCCTCTCCCTCCGAGCGTCAAAAACACTTCCTGCTGAACTCCTTCGTTATTTATCCGAGAATCTTCTGCTGTTTTAAGTCGTTAAATCATCACAGACCTGTTTTGAGCATTTCTGGCTCTAAACACCATCACTGCTGTTGCTAACATGATTAGCATCTCACGCAGCCCCTTGAGTAATAAAATAACTAAATGTGTCAGCGCTGTGCAGCCAGTAGATGGCGCCTAAACTCAGTGTGTGTCAGAGCAAACACCAGAGACGCAGATGTTCATTTTGTTCATTATAAACTATGATTTTAGTTCTAAAATATGAGATGGCAAATTTAAGGCACACAAGAGCATGTTTAAAGGTTAATAACACTATAAAAAAATGCATAATAATTTTCCATTACTATCTTTACATGATTTATGAAGTAGATTATTCCGGTTATATTTATATTATAATTGAAGTCAACTTCTGAAAGTTTATGCTTTCTTGAAATTGGTTAAATCCACCAGATCAAAAGGCGGTGTGGGCGGAATTACAATATTTAACTAAAACTGAATTTTTATCCCCGTACTGCCCGGCCCTGAGGGCCGTAGTCATTCAAAGACATTTTTATTCAATTGTTAAAGCTGAAGCATCACATTTCTTTCGTCATAAATAAGTAAATTTATTTTTTCAGTTCATAAATTATTGTAAAAGCAGAGGTTTGTGTGTAAATTTAAAACATTTTATCTACATTTAATCTAAATTAGACTGAATTCATGACTATAATCACACTTTATTAAACAAAAACAAAAACGGCTGGTGTTTAATGGTTCTTTCGTCGCACTGACATGTGTTTGTGTTTTACCTGTTTCAGAGCCAAGTTCCCGATGATGAGGTTCCACTTCTCGATGGGAGAATCCATTTTTCCCACATTCACCTGAAAACACGAGGAAAAAAAGGATAGTTTAATTATCAAAGCAATAAATACATGTATAAACCAAATATGAAACGAGAAGAGACAAATTTGACAAAGTTATGTTTTCAACTAAGATTAAAAAGATAAGAACTTTGAACACACCATTAAATGAAACAAGCACATACTAAAAAAAGAAAGAAGAAAAAAAGAAAGAAAAACAAATATAGAACAAATTTTAGTTTTACCAGTGACTTTTGATATAAATACATAGAATTTTAAATGTGATTCGAGCTGAAACAAGTTAAACTGATGCATTAACACTAACTGATTATAGAAATAATTTTAATTGAATATTTGAATAAACGTTATCTAGTCAAAGCACAGACTCTGAGCTGAGAAAGAGGTTTTATGACTCACACAGAGCGCAAATTACACCAAAAACACAACGAAAATGAGTACATTTTGTCTTTTTTGATGATAAACCTGTGCTGTTCGTTTCAGAGTGTCTGCAAGCTGCTTCTCTTTATCCGTTTCTGGGTAAAATTTAGTTTAAAAAAATCTCACAGATTTTTTGCGATTTAATGATCAACAAAAATAACCATTAGTCGCGGCCTTGAATTAGAGATTTTACGACAAATTTTTCATCATCAGAATCATCGTTTCTCGTTCTGAACAGCGTTTTCTCTTCTTGTGTTGAGCCCGGTGCACATTTGTCTGTTTTTGCAGCAGTGGGAGCCTCGCAGCCAGAACAGTGTGAGACCAAACAAACCGACTCTGTCAAATCTGTGCGAGTCCTGTGAAAGTCGAGCCTGAAACTCTCACCGAGCAACGACTGAAAGAGCGAACGAGACTCAGCACAAGAGAAAGTAACTGGAACTTTTCTGACAAATATAGTGATTGCGACATTAGATTGTAGAGTTCCACATTTTAACAAGAAGTATTACCATTTGAGAGACGACGACTTAAAATTTTTCAGTTTTTTGGTCAGTTTTCTTTCTCACATATCGACTTTCATGTGGAATCAACAAACGTGTCCAATCTGCTCCTGAAGATGTTTTATTCTTCCATTGAATCCACTTCATCCATAGATTTCTCTGGGACATTGTAACTTCAAAGGCCGTTTTCTTAAAATGCATTTTTGTCCCTTGAGACATAAAGATCAGCCTTAAAGTAGATCCTACACCAAACTGTACAATCTGGACTCAACAGGATTTAGACCAAACACAAGGATTTTTTATATCTAATTCTAAAACTGATTTATTGAAGTTTTAAGTTTAAAAAATGAGGCGGAATTTGAATTTTTTGGACAATTTTCAGTCCAATCTAGTTTACTCAAAAGCTAAATAAGAAATCCCAAATCCCCTCCATTAAGTTTTTTTTTATAACTAATATGTAACAAAATGAACCAAGAAATTTAAACTTTAGATTTCAGATTTAAATGTCCCAAATATGTGAATTTTTGGCCGCTTTTACACATAAAATCACAAATTTCTTCATGAAAACATTAAACAATGAAAAACTTGTAATATATTTGTGTCCTACATTTATGTGACTAAACTACAATTTCAAACAAGTTTCAAATTGATATCTTTAAATTGAAGTTTTTTTCCTGTTCACCTGCAGCATCTCACTTTAACCGTGTGTTCTTGAACACACTTGTTACGTTCTTAAGTGCCGTTTATGTTTAAAGTGTGTTTCTGTTCAGAGTGCACATTGTAAACGCCTCCAGGAGCGTTAAAGCTGCGGTACCTTCGCCTATTTTCATTTTTTAGTTAGACTCGTTTAAAGATACACTTCTGGTTTTGCTGTGAGAAAATGAGGTGCACCAGCTAAAACTGAAATATGAACTGATAAACAATACAAGAACCACGTGTTTCTGAACGTGTTTGTAGAATTGTAGAACTACTGTTGTTTTACTGATTTTACACAGAAGAAAACATTATATTTTGTTCTTTCTGACCAAGTAACAGCTTCCACAACATCAGTTTTCTTCTCCCACTCACTTTCAAGCTCAAATAAGAAAACATAATCCTTTGCAGGTTTAGTGTTTTTGACAGATGCAGTTTCACGCTGCACTGGACAAAGAGCCGACAGAATACTTATACTGCAATTTCAATATATTACAATAAACAGTACATGATTTGTAGGGCTGTAATCCTTTAGTCGTTTGGTCCATTAATCGGTCGATGGAGTCTAATAAAAATGGAGACATTTTTATTAGTCGACTAATCTTTTTTTTTTTTTTTACTTTTAGATTAAATGGATTTATATGACCAAAAAAAGCAAAAACCGTAAGATACGGAGTGAGTTAGCCGAAGATTTCCAAGTCCAACATATAAATACTATGTTTCCCAGTGCTTATTATAACTACAACTATGTATCCTGTGTATAAATAGCTGCTGTTCCATGTTTTGTCTGTGCATTTTTGTCTTTTTGAGTGCAGTGTGGGTCAGATACATGGCGATAATGCAAAGTTTTGATGTATTTTTGCCACACGCCCTTTTAGTCGACTCATCGGTCGATGGGGCAGGTCTTTAGTCGACTCCAGCTCCAATGATTTGATAATAAGTTTGGCAACACTTTACCCACAACTAATGAGAAAATGTTGTTATTTGTTTTATGGGTCAGTATTATTATTGCAGGACTTCCCTTGAATGAATCTAAATATAATGCACACGTTTGTAAATGTAAATCAGTCCAGTATTTGTAAAAATGTAATGCTCATTAATGGTTCAGGTTAAAACTAAAACGTTCAAAAAACGCTGGCTTTGTCACAAACACATGGAACATAAAAACCACATGAAAGTCTTTGACAGGGTTTGATCACTCAGTCAGTGTTTGTCAGTGCTTAGTCGGGCTGGAGTCAACTAAAGAAATTCTTGGTCGACTAAAGACCTGCCCCATCGACCGATTAGTCGACTAAAAAGGGGCAAAAGTATATCAAAACTATGAAACATCTCTGTGTATCTGACCCAAACTGCACTTAAAAGACCGAAAGTGCTCAACAGTTCATGCAAAAACAACAATTTACACAGAAAAGTACGAGTAAACTGTGTATTTATGCGTTAGAAATAGAGATTTACTCCAAAATCTTTAGCCAACTCACTCCAAATCTTCTCGTTTTTGCCACATAATTTTGTTGATTGCAAATAAAACAACTGGTCGACTAATAAAAATCCTGGTCGACTAAGACACAATCGACTAATCGACTGAAGAATCACAGCCCTAGTGGTTAGTTGTTCTTTCCTGCTGAATTCACGTCACTTTCTCTGTGAAACCAGCGAAGCTCAGCAGATTTATTTTAAACGTGTCATTAAAGTGTTGTGACCGGTTTCTGCTGCGATACAACAGTGCGACGATATATTACAAAACGATATACTGCCCTAATGTTCACCTGCATTTAACGACAAAATGAATATCGTCAATGATTATCCATCACTTCTTAAAGGACAAATATGATGTAAAGAAATTAACTTTTTTTTTTTTTTTTTACTTTTAAGTGGGTCTGCAACTTACAATTATTTTGGTAAATCGCTCACTCTAGCTATTATTCTATCAATCGAGTCTAAAATATGAGATTTTTTACTAAATTTGAACCAGATAAAACATCCTGGCATCGATTAAAACGCAGAACTTACATGTTTCCCGTGTAATTTTTGGAGTCCGTTTATTAGGGGTGAGAATCTTTTGAGTCCTTGGCGAGTCGATTCCGATTTGATTCAAAAATGATTCTCAATTAAATTCCAAATAATGTTTTTTTGTTTTTTATCTGTATTTATATTTTTTTTAAAGATCCAATTACTGTCCCACTGCAGTTATTTAACTTATGTAGGATTATTTGTCAAAGTTAACAATTATCAATATTTTCGAATGAATTTATTTGCCGATTAACGTAGAATGTTGTTCCGGCCCTTTAACTCCGACAAGTTGAAGCGTCAAAAAAATCGAGAACTTAGAATCGATTCAGAATCTTTAAGACGTAGAATCGCGATCCTTTTAATAATCGATTTCTTTCAACACCCCTTACCATGTATAGAAAAGTTAACGATTATTTGATTATTTAATAAGTTGACAGCTATAGTTCTATAATTGATTAGCTGAAATTGATCGATGTACTTGCTGCAGACCCACTTTGAATCATATTATCTTTTGTCATATCTTTTTTTCTGTTTTCACACTTCTTTCAGTAATCCTGTTTACGAGGTCCTCTTACCTCCCCAGATTGCGACGTCAACTCATCCAAATGATGCATAAAACTTGTCCTTTAACATAATTTGACTATTGACTATTGTTAAAAAAGCCCGTAACTCAGCAGCAAATCAACTTTACTTTGCACATTTTTAATACACAGAGCTGGATTGTAAAGCAGTAACAGTCTCCTCGCACAGACCCCTCCCTCTCGCCTCAGCCCGATTTAAAAACACATTTATTCCGTTCTTGTCGTGGCTGTGGCTTCACGCTGCTGCAACACTTTTATAGACTTTGCCACAGAGTCGGTGTAACCTTCCCCAGGGCCGTGAGGAATACAGCATTTATTATTTATGATCCACACACCGCTCGCACTCCGTTCAGTATTATCCAAACTGCACAGGTTATTGTATCATGAGACAGAAGCGCAAACCTACTTTTACAGTTTTAGGGTAAAATCGGTCGCAAACTTTCTGTCAGGAAGAGAAAAGTAATGATAACTTTCACGTAGGAATGTCAACTAAAGCTGGAAGTTAGATATTACTCAACCAAATGTAACGAACATAAATAAAAAACAGAATAAGTACATCAGCATATCAGTATAAAATTGATAACGTTGACATTTATTATCAATTTGTGAAATATTATGCTTCCAAAACTTGCTTTAGTTCTTAAAGTGATGTGTCTGTGTGTGACATGGATAATCCTGATTATTAATTAACTAATAATCTTGACATCCCAACTCTCTCGACCATGTGATGTTAAAAACAACAGCTGCACAATATACACTGCAATCAAATAGAAATCGACATCTGAAGATTCACAGTTCTTCGATCTCAAAACCTACAATTGCTGAAACATTATGCTCTGAAAAGCATGGTATTTAGTTTATGCATGAATCAATAAAGTTAATCTCATCTTTAGGGGTTCAGATTTCACTTTTCCCTCAAGTGTTGCTGCTCCTGGAAGTGGTGCAAGAGTGAAAACTGACTCTTCATTTGAAAACATACATTTCAAATGCAATCATAAAATGTGTCAGAGAAAGTTTTCTAAAGTTGTGCAAAACTAGAGACAACTACAGAGACAATATTTTTGCTCCTTGCTCAGTGAGTGAGTGAGAGTTTATCACATTGTACCGACTAAAATCTGTCTGGTACAAATAAAGTTCAGAATAAAGGTGGACAATATATAAAAATTTAGACAGTATCATGTAAACTGAAGCTTTTGACGATGTGCAAAAGTTGAATAGTTTAATCGTCTGTAGTAAGCAAATGCCACACATGAGCTGGACATAAAAATGAAAAAAGTGATGTTGTAAACTTCTGAACTTTTGTGATTCATTTCATTTCACATCATTTGTCTAATGATTGAACCTCAACTGAAGCGTTTTAAGACGTATTTTAACATATTTCTGTTGGATTGACATAATATCCTCTGAATATTGTTCCCAGGAAATCCAAAAAAGATCAAGGTATTAATTTCTGTCAAAATTGCTCACCAAGAGTTCAAATGTTGGTTGAAATGGGTTAAAGAGCCAGTGTGTGCGTCTCTGTGCGTCTCTGTGCGTCTCTGTGCGTCTCTGTGCGTCTCTGTGCGTCTCTGTGCGTCTCTGTGCGTCTCTGTGCGTCTCTGTGCGTCTCTGTGCGTCTCAGCGCCTCTGTGCGTCTCTGTGCGTCTCTGTGCGTCTCTGTGCGTCTCTGTGCGTCTCTGTGCGTCTCTGTGCGTCTCTGTGCGTCTCTGTGCGTCTCTGTGCGTCTCTGTGCGTCTCTGTGCGTCTCTGTGCGTCTCTGTGCGTCTCTGTGCGTCTCTGTGCGTCTCTGTGCGTCTCTGTGCGTCTCTGTGCGTCTCTGTGCGTCTCTGTGCGTCTCTGTGCGTCTCTGTGTTCGGTGTGAGACTCACTGCTGTGGAGAGTCTGGAGGCCAGAGTCATCTCCAGGTTCCCCTTGAGTCCGAGCAGAGCCGGGACCAGGATGAAGATCTCTGTGATGAACTGGAACGCCTCCCAGTGCTGCACGACCAGAGGAACATTCATGAAGGACGAGGAGCACCAGAACAACTCATGGTTCCACAGATGAGCGACAGACAATACAACGGGATTTATGAACGTGTCTCTATTCACCTTATTCTGCCCCGCCCACTTTTGCCTCTTTTTGCCACAGATACGCACTTTTGTCGTAAACGCATTTCCGGTTGACGAGGAAAAAGGGAAAAGTCTCGCCACTAAAATGTTACATAAAGTAGATTAATTTGTGTCAAATATTTAATGAACACGAGCAACAACAAGTCAACAACACACGGATTTCCTGGGCGGCTTGAAAACGTCTTTTTAGTCCGTGTAGAACTTATTTTCTGTTGCGCTCATCTGCCCCGTGTAAACAAGATGGCGGCACCCACGACAACTTCCAGAATAAGCTGACTAGAAACCAGCCCGAAGTGTTTCCCAGGCTCCGGCACGACGCGCTGCTGGACCAGTTTCTCTTTCGTGTTTGTTCACTAAGTCCAACGCCCGATAAAGTTGCACATGTCAGCCATTAAGTCCAAAAAGGTCCAAAAGACATCGATCCACAGGCGATAAAATCCAAAGACACAGGAAAAAGATGCAATAAACTCCGCCTGAGCAGTCAAAAACCTTCTGCCCTTCTGGGGTCAACACCTGCCGTCACCTGTTGCCCCCGGCTCCTACACTTGAGCCAACAGCGCCACTCATTGTTCAAAATAAACCATCAGAGCAATGAACCATTAATTTACATATTTGGCTTCTATTCGCCTTATTCTGGAAGTTGTCGTGGGCGCCGCCATCTTGTTTCCGTTGTAGTTTACACGGGGCAGACGAGCGCAACAGAAAATAAGTTCTACTCAACTAAAAAGCCGTTTTCAAGCCTCAGGAAATCTGTGCGTTGTTGACTTGTTGTTGCTCGTGTTCATTAAACATTTTACACAAATCAATCTACTTTAAATAATATTTTAGCTGCAAGACTTTTCCCTCGTTTGTCATTAGCTTTAACAGAGTGCGTTCACAACAAAAGTGCAGATCCGTGGTAAAAAGGAGGCAAAAGTGGGCAGAATAAGGTCTGATTTTTTGTCGTTTGTTAACACTTGCGCTGCAGATAAGCCCGTCTCACCTGCACAATGTCCAGCACCATCCCGGCCGACACCGTCCCAAACCCGGCGAGCAGAAACGGCACGAGGATCTGCAGGGCCATGGCGAGCGGCGACTCTTTGGGCAGAGCGGAGTCGCCGCCTCCTCCCCCTCCGGCCTGCTCCTCCGGCTGCTCCTCGGCCTCCTCCTCCTCCGCGGACAGACGCCGCTCCGACAGCATGGGCTCCGTCTCGGCGTACGACACGTCTCCACAGTCGGACAGGCTCAGGGAGGAGCGGGAGGCGCGCTCCAGGAGCCGACGGCCCTCCAGGTGCGTGGTCTCCTGCCTGAAGCCGTTCTGGATCAGGGACGAGTCGGGTTTGGCGCCGAGGTCCACCATGGCCAGGCGCTCCTCCTGCAGCAGTTTGGTATAACCTGCAGGAAGAGCCGAGGGTTTAGTCATGTGTAGGGTTTTTATAGCTTTTTGTTTTGTTTTAAGAAAAATATTGTGCATTTTTCATATTGTCATTACCCTTTAAACATGCTAATGAGTGCATTAAATTTGCCATCTCATGTTTTGAAACTTTTTTAAATTTTTATTGTGGAATAAATGAAAGAATTTCTCTGCTGTGTGCAAGGAGTGTATCCAGCCAGTAGATGGCACCTAGCGCCTACACAATTTAGTTACGTTAGCACTTAAGAGATGCTAGCAGTAGCAGTGATGGTGTTGAGAGGCAGAAATGCTCAGAGCGAGTCTGTGATGATTTAAGGACTTAAAACTGCAGAAAATTCTCAGATAAATGACGTAGATGATCTGAAAATCGTCCCAGATCAAGGAAGTTCAGCAGGAAGTGTTTTTGACGCTCGAAGGGAGAGGATTTTCAAACCAACATTCCTCAAAACAGCGTGAATGAAGCTAAATGCAACTTCAGGTGGGTTTTTGATGAAGGTGTTTGCAGGGGGTTAAAAGCGTTGAAAAAGTCACAGCAGCAGATTATGAGTCCTTTAAAGTAACAAGGTTTCATAGTAACAGCTTTTCAAAGATAAAATTCAAGCACTTTTCAGCTGCGTTGGACACGTTTAAAAGTAACTTGTTCAGTTTCCTTGTTACTGCCCTGGAAAACATACGCATTAAGTTACTGGGCTACTTCAACAAAAAAATTGTGCCCTAGCGCTCCCAAAGTAGGACAAAAGTAAAGTAAAGAGTGTGACCCGGAGAGACGACGACACTGAGCCCGAGAAATGTTTTCAACCTGCAGTGTTTTCTCTGCTCTAGACAAACACTCCTTTTTTCCAGGTTCTGAGGCTGGGACTTCAGGGGTTTGGGCCCCAATAGAGACGGGTCCAAGCTTTTTAATTTAAAAACATGTCTCAACTGTTTTTAAAGTAGTCATATTTCACTTACGATGCGGTGTTAAGGTTTTTGTTTAATTAAAAAATATATATACACATCTTGCAAAGAAATAAACACATTAAACTGAATAAGATTGTTACTTAAGTCAATATTACATCTAAAACACACCAGAACACAGGCGTTAAATGTGTGCCATATAGAACCTCAGTAGATTTAAAAGGTCAGTGAATTAAATGAACCAAATATTCAAGTCTTTCCTCTGGTGTTGGCGTCGATGCTGTAAATTGTTGACCAGTGACTCACTCCTGCTGCTGAGGGTGAACATTAAAGATAAACCCAGGTGACTTTTGATAGATACTGACCACTGCAGCCTGAAAACCTGCAATTATCCAGAACTAAACAGGACAGAGCCATGAGCTGAGCCCACACTTGCATACACAGAAGCCGTTTCCTGTTTCTCTGACGCACAAATGTAAATGTAAAATATATGTAAACCTCAAGGAATGGACAATGCAAATTAGCCTTGACTATAAATGTTAGCGTTACATGTTTAAAGGAAATATATTATGCATTTTTCATATTGTTTTTATCCTTTAAACATTCTTGAGCATCTTAAAAGTTTGACATTCATAAATGAAGTTGTTTCTCTGCCTCGACACTGAGTGCAGGCAGCCAGTAGATGGCGCCTAACGCTTACACTGTTTAGTTACGCTAGCACTTTAAGAGACGCTATTATGCAATTAACTGCTACCATTAGCCAATTAACCGTGACTAAGTGCTTGACCGAGTGAAGAGCTCCTGCCCGGTCAAACAGGCACGAGTCATTTTCTGCCTCGTTCACTATGGTGTAATATACAATTGCACGACCAGAGGGCGCCAGAGAGACGTCCATGCGACTGTTATGCCTGAATCAAATCAAGTGCTGACAACTTCAAAATAGTGGATTTATCTCATACAGACGGAGCAAACCTGAGACACGGCAGTATTTATGAACTAATATTAATATGACATGGCTTATTTAACTTGGATTTCACGAAAACAGACAGCTTTTTGTCTCGGATGGAAAACTATCTTTTACCTGCACAAGCTAAAGGAAAGCGGCTAACGTTAGCGACTTTATAATGTGACTCTTACAAAAGAGTGCTGTATTCATTATCACTACATCAGAGCATCAGAACAGTGTTTACTGGCGCTTTCATTCAGTCTGCTGTGCTCTGTTTAAACCTGTCGCTGCTCTGCGTTTTCTCTCGTGAGTGATGCACCAACGTCTAAAATAACTCGTTCAGTAACAAAAAGTACAACAAAAAAGCGCTGTGTTAACACAACCGGTTAACGATTATTGACCGCGAAGGGCTCCAACGATCGAAACTGAAACTGAAAACGCGCATCGCTAGCTACGAGTGATGGTGTTAGAGGCAGAAACGCTCAGAGCGAGTCTGTGATGATTTGTGATCTGTGATGAAGAACTTAAAAACAACAGAAGATTCTCAGATAAATGATGTAGATGATCTGAAAAAACCTGATCGAGGGAGTTCAGCGGGAAGTTTTTTTGACGCTCGGAAGGAGAGGATTTTCAAACCAGCATTCCTTAAAATGGTGTAAATGAAGCTAAATGCTACTCCAGGTGTG
Organism: Rhinogobius similis; assembly: GCA_019453435.1. Taxonomy (NCBI): domain Eukaryota; kingdom Metazoa; phylum Chordata; class Actinopteri; order Gobiiformes; family Gobiidae; genus Rhinogobius; species Rhinogobius similis. Next base: position 5,138,423 of record CM033619.1, on the reverse strand, counting down.
TTTTTGATGATGGAACATTGTTAGAACAGAGTTAAAAGCTCAAAAAAGTAGTCCTAGTAGTGTCCTTTAATGTACATTATCAATAAAATTAATAAATCTGTCTCAATGTCCGATCATTTTCTTCCATATTCAAAGTCAATTCTTCCATTTTGTAAAGTTATTTCAGTCCAGTCCTTGACAGTCGGTTCTCTCCCATCCATTTTCTTGTTATTGCTTCTTTTTTTTTTTTTTTTTTTGCTGCAGCCAAAGTCCATTCCACCATGTATCCATCTGTCTGTGTTGTTGGAGTTTTGCATCCGCGATCGTTTTACATAAACTGAATATCTGTGTTGAAGAGTCTGATCTCAGTCCAGTGTTTATGAAGAACAGGACAGTCCCAAAGCACAGGGTAATGATGGGCCTCAGTCGACCTGGGCCTGGACACTCACACACTTTGCTCGTTATGCAAATTAGCCATGTGCTCTGTGCTCTGCTGCTTTTACTGACCTTGGACTGAACGCCTCTGTTACGCAGTTTCAATAATGCACAAGCTTCTGTTTCATCAGGGTTTGTTCAACGACTCGAAACTAAAACGTGACAAAAATGCATGAAATGAAGGACGATAACTTTGATCTCACAGGCATCAAAGCACAATTAAAAGTGACAAAATGCAACCGCGAATGATGAAAACGTGACAAAAAAATTACAAGAACGCGAATAAAGGTGTCAAGAGCAACAAAAATAACTAAAAATCAACAAAAACAACAGAAATGTGAATAAAATACATCAAGAGAGCGTCTGAAAGTGAAAAAAGTGACAATAACACAACTAAAACCAGGAAATATGTGACTAATACAGACAAAAATGCATTTAAAAGTGGCAAAACGCAACTGCAACTGAAAATGACGAGAAAGCGACTAAAAGTGCCAAAAGCGACAAAAACACCTACAAATCAACAAACACACAACAGAAACGTGAATAAAATGAAAATACGTCAAGAAAGCATCTTAAAGGTGACAAAAACTGACTAAAAGCGTCAATAACGCAACTAAAACCAAGAAATATATGACAAATAGAGACAAAAATGTGCAACAAATTTTACCAAAAAATCAACAAAAACAAACAGAACAACAGAAACAAAAGAAAATAAGTCATGAAAGCGTCTTAAAGGTGACAAAAACGACAATAACACAACTAAAACCAGGAAATGTGAGACTAACAGAGACAAAGATGCACATAAAAGTGACAAAACGCAACCACAAGTGATGAAAACGCGACTAAAAATGAGGACAACGCGACCAAAAATGTTAAAAGCGCAACAAAATTTACTTAAAATCAACAAAAACACAACAGAAACAAAAGTAAACACCTCACGAAAGCGTCTTAAAAGTGACAAAAACGACAATAACGCAACTAAAACCAGGAAATTAGAGACTAACAGAGAAAAAAATTCATATAAGTGACAAAACGCAACCACAAATGAGGACAACGCAGCTAAAAATGAGGATAACGCGACTAAAAATGTTAAAAGCGCAACAAAATTGACTAAAAAAATCAACAAAAACACAACACAAACTTAAGAAAATATGTTAAGAAGTGTCTTAAAGTGACATACAATGACTAAAAGCAACATTAACGCAACTAAAACCACGAAATGTGAGACAAAAACGTCACAAAACGCACATAAAAGTGACAAAAACAGACGGAATCCTTAATTAAACTTGGATCTTGGGCGGTACCTGTGGGGACCATGGTTTTGAGCAGAGAGGAGATTCTTCCGCCGGACACGGGCCTGAAGGTGCTGCTCATGCGCACGGACAGACTAGAGCCCAGAGAGTCCCCCAGAGCGCCCCCTATGGTCCGGATACTCATGGTGCGCGGCGGGCCGGTCCCGTCTCATCTCCTGCGGCTCCCGACGACGTCAGAGTGCGGCTCGTCCAGGAACACACCCCGCATCTGGAGGGAAAACGGGCCAGATTAAAGCCTGAGCACATTTATGACCAAATAAAGGTTTTAAATACGCCGCCTGGAGCTTCTAGAGAGAAAATATTCATGAATATAGTGTGTTATTTATGAAAGCAAGCAATGTTTTATTCTGTTTTTGACATTTTGATTGAATAATGCCATTGTTTTTGTTATAAAAAGGTCTTTTCTTTAGTGATTAATCGATTAATTTAACATTGTAGACTATAAAAAGAACACTCATATTTTGATAATGGTAATGTCTGACTTTTAAAACAAAAACAGAGGCATCATTCATTATTATTACATCAAAATGTCAAAAATGCATCTTAAAGTGGCAGAAATTTGACTGAAAGTGACAAAAACACAACTAAAGTGTACCGTAATTTGAACTGACAAACGAATAAAAGAATCATGAGTTTCAGAACCTTTAAATTGAACTTTTTCAACACATTTATGACCAAATAAAGGTTTTAAATACGCCGCCTGGAGCTTCTAGAGAGAAAATATTCATGAATATAGTGTGTTATTTATGAAAGCAAGCAATGTTTTATTCTTTTATTGACATTTTGATTGAATAACGCCACTGTTTTTGTTATAAAAAGGTCTTTTCTTTAGTGTTTAATCTACTTTGTGCGTCTTGCAGTGAAGAAATGTCACAAAAAGCGACAAAAAAGCATCTTAAAGTGGCAATAATGTGACTGAAAGTGACAAAAACACAACTAAAAAGCAAGTGTAACATGAACTGACAAATGAATGAAAGAATCATGAGTTCCAGAACCTTTTTGTCGCTTTTTATTGAACAATGAGGCTTTTTCAACACATTTTTGACCAAATAAAGATTTTAAATACGCCGCCTGGAGCTTCTAGAGAGAAAATATTCATGAATATAGTGTGTTATTTATGAAAGCAAGCCATGTTTTATTCTTTTTTTGACTGTTTGATTGAATAATGCCACTGTTTTTGTTATAAAAAAATTAAAATTGCATATGATTGGATTATTTGTTTTTTATTTTCTTTAGTGATTAATCGATTAATTTAACATTGTAGACTATAAAAAGAACACTCATATTTTGATAATGGTAATGTCTGACTTTTAAAACAAAAACAGAGGCATTATTCATTATTATTACATCAAAATGTCAAAAAAGAATAAAAGCACATTCAGATTTTCATTAAGGATCAACTTTGTGCGTCCTGTAGTGACAAAATGTGAAAAAAGTGACAAAAAACACGACTAAAACAACAAAAACACAACACAAATGCATCTTTAAGTGGCAGAAATTTGACTGAAAGTGACAAAAACACAACTAAAAGCACATGTAATTTGAACTGACAAACGAATAAAAGAATAAAAAGGTCTTTTCTTTAGTGATTAAGCGACTAATTTTACATTCTAGACTATAAAAATAACACTCATATTTTGATAATGGCAATGTTTGACTCAAACGCAAACGAAAAGAGCTTTTATATAAAAAACAGAGGCATTATTCATTTTTTTTACATCAAACTGTCAAAAAAGAATAAAAGTGCATTCAGATTTTCATTAATAATCAACTTTGTGCGTCAAGTAGTGAAAAATGTGACAAAAATGTGACAAAAACGTGATTAAAACAACAAAAACGCATCTTAAAGTGGCAGAAATTTGACTGAAAGTGACAAAAACACAACTAAAGTGTAATTTGAACTGACAAACTAATAAAAGAATCATGAGTTTCAGAACCTTTAAATTGAACTTTTTCAACACATTTTTGACCAAATAAAGGTTGAAATATGAGACTGAAGCTTCTAGAGAGAAAATATTCATAAAAAAAAGTGTGTTATTTATGAAAGCAAGCAATGTTTTATTCTGTTTTTGACTGTTTGATTGAATAATGCCACTGTTTTTGTTATAAAAAGGTCTTTTCGTGTTAAAATTGCATATGATTGGATTATCTGTGCAGCCTCTAAAACACAAAGACCTTTTATCACAAAAACAAAAGTATTATTACATCAAAACATCAAAAAATAATAAAATCACATTCAGATTTTCACTAATAACACACTTTATTCATGAATATTCTCATCCAGAAGCCTTTTGTCTCACAGTTCAACCTTTATTTTGGTCAAAAATGTGTTTAAAAAGTCTTAATGTTTAATAAAATAATCATTAATTGCAGCTAAACTGGCAACAAACACATTATAAACTTCACACTGGAACAAAAGGAAAGGTAAATACTAAAAATATTGTTCTTCTTTTATTTAATTGATTCAGTAAATACAGTGACGAGCTGAAATAACTTCATAAACGCCATTATTTGGTCTTGTTTAAACAGATTATTGACTTTAATACGCTTCTGATGACATAATTGTTATTGTGGAGCAGATAATGTTGTTCTAATGTCTATTAAGTGATGATGTGTTGGTTTTATTTGAGTTTGTTTAAGGAGTTAAAGTGTTGTTTGTTTCCACGTCTCGTTTGTGTAAATGTCGACTCTGCACTTTGAGCTCTGACGACTTTTCTTTTTCCCAAAGTGACAAATAAAACTAAAAGAACAGCTGTTTTTCCCAGAATTTTCACGTTTAATTTCACATTTGGCTCAACAACAGAGAATGTTTGTTTAGTGATGGAAAAATGAAACAATAAAACGGACGAAAAACTGATTTTTCTGCAGAAACAGTTAAAGGTCGGACGACTCACTGAACTAAAATGCAGTGAAGATAAATACATTTCAAATTTTGCTTTTTTTTTTTTTATTGTATCCCTGTTTAGCATTTTATACGCTTTTAATTTCACTTCCTGGTTGTGAATGATGACATCACAGTGGGAAATCAAGAAGCAGCCGCACTGTGCACTGGAACAGAACTCCTCTGATGTCAGGTTTTTTTACTTGACAAATTAAAATACATGTGAACGTCTTTATTTTGTTGAATCAATGTTTAAAAAGGTCAAAAAAAGTTGTGTCTTTTGTGTAATTTATGCCTTTGTCTCACAGTGTGATGTCATCAGTTTGTTTACTTGTCATTTTCAACAGATTTTTCAACTTTTCTCCACAAATTTCTCCTGATTGGTGTAAAACTAGAATTTATATTTACAAGAGGCATTAATACAGCAAATAAAGTCAAAATGAGAAAAATCATAAAAACCGGTCTTAGGCCCTTTAAGAGTTAAATAAAAGCACTGCACAGAGCGGCTCTGAAGGAAAGTAAGGACTTGAACAATTATTTGACAAGTCAACAGTAAAGGATTATTTTTAAAGCACATTGAGACTTTTTAAACTCAAGTTAAAGGTTGGAATCTGTGACTGAAGGAGTTTAAACAGATTATTATTTAATAAAGTTTATTACTGAAGAAAATCAGAAACAGCTAATTATTTTTTAGCGTCCAGATTCTATAATGCTGTGGTCTGTGTCATAAAAGGTCTTTCTGTGCCTTTTAGAGTGAATTCGATACATTAATTAGTCGTGATTATCCCAATTCCAATCATGACTAACTAGTAAATGAATTAGTCACGATTATTCCAATTAATCATTGCAGCTTCAGTTCTCGGTGAGAGGCAAATGTAATGAACCGACGCAAAGAGTTTGTCTCTTTCACGTGTGTTTCTGTACAACACGGTACAAAACATATTGTACATTCTATGACACCTGGTTAGAAGATAGAGTTAGGGTTATAAAAAGTTGTGTTTTTTTTTTTTTTACGGTGATGGGAAGAAAACTTTGAAGTGTTTTAGTAACAGAACACCTGCATTCAAATGTTTTACATAATATATTCAGTTACTTTGTCTAATCAGAGAACTGTATTCTGAAGAATTTTGACCGTTTGTTCCGCATTTATTTATAAGAGAACTTTTATCACAAAATAGAGGAAACATGACACAAGCTTCACTGTCATGAACGAGAATCAGGCAAACGATTATTTCTATTGTAAATTTGAACTCTTTTAATACATTATCAGCCAAATAAAGGTTGGAAATGGGACTTATTTATGAATAAAGTGTATAATTAGTGAAAAACAGCAATAATCTATTCTTTTTTGACATTCTGATGTAAAAACGCTGTAATAAAAGGTCTTTTGACTGTGATTTAGAGTCCGTTTCGACCAGTTAAGGATTAGTCGATTAATAGTCACAGCCCTGTTCAAAATAACAGCTCCATTTTCGACATTTGTCAATAAGTCAGTCACGTTTCAAGCTTAAATGTCATGATCAAATGTCACAATGTTTTCCTCTCATTTTAGAAAAGAAACTGTATCTGAAAAATCACAGAATCAAAGGGTAACTGCACCAGAATAAAGTTAATCTGACTGAATAAGTTTCTTTCTTTCTAAAACAATGTCCTGCAGCTGAGTTCTTACATCATGTGCAGCACTGAAGAACAGACTGTAACACATGTGTCCCACCAAAACACGAGCATCAGCGACACACTTTGAAATGAAATAAAAATTAAAATACAGACAAAAAACTCTAGACTCGTTTCCCTCCAGAACATTTCACAAAAGCAGATCTTCAGCTCAAACTGGAACACACGGTACAAACTTATGTCTAGAGTTCTTAAACCATCACATCTACCAAATAAAAGCAAGAAAAAAAAATTTTAAAAAATGAGTAAGTTAAAGCCAGTGTTTTATTTCGCAAAGAAGCATCTCATTCCAAAACAATGCGGACAAACTCGTATTTAGGTTTAGATTCTGCGCGTTTTGCTAATTTGCTTCGTTTAATTTCATGTCACAGCCAAATCTCACTTTACACACGTTCAGACTTAACATATACACGTTAATTAAAACTATAATTTAATTCTTATCGTCATAAAACTGTTGTACAATGATAATAATACGTTAGCTTGAGCTGATTCTGCGCTAGGAGCTAGTTAAGTTAGCTATGCACACACAAGTAACACGTCTCTCGAACCATTTCTGATAAATTAACCATAAAATATAAACGCACAGCAGGTGTTTTGAAGCTGAATAAGTGCAAGAGTTGATAAAAGGCTTGATTTTCGTCGTGTTTGCTGTGTTTACCTGTTAAATGTCCACGAAGCGGGACAGACGTGTTCTTTGACAGCGGCAGCGACGCAAAGCTCGTCTCTGGGACAGACGCGTCACTCCAGCCGTATAAGTAACGCTGTAGTTATAAAGAAAGCTAGAGGGACTCAGGCTGTGGTGCGGTTGCGGCGGCCATCTTGTGATTGTGAGAGCAGAGCATTTCTAATGGGAGGTTTTACTGTTTGGTTTAGAGACATCGCTCTTTGTTTTGTTTTTTTTAAATAAACTAAATAACAACAAGAACTACAACTTTATGATAATCCTGGCAAAATTATAGATCCATAAATTTTAACTCTTAAACAGAAAACCTCTATTTTTTTTTGTATTTAAATGGAAATTATACTCTTTAAAAACAAACCATGGAACTTTCCTTCAAACAAAACCAAAGAACATACTGAAACACTTTTTTTTTTTCTTCCCTTCTCTCTGTTTGCTGCAGTGTTACTTTGAAAATGTATTTAGTCACAGAATACTGCATTAAAATGTATTATTTAAACATATTCTTTGTCTAATCAGAGGACTGTGTGAATACTCAGAATACTTTCATGTTGAGCTGTGTCACATTATAGAGGACAGGACAAAGAATAAAAGAGAAGCTTTATCACAAAATAGAGAAGGAAAAATCACATGTTTCACTGTAAGAGCTGAGATTTCTATTTTTTTCTGATTAAGTCCATGTAGTTTGAAGCCTAAATGTCATGATCAAATATCACAATGATTTCCTCAGATTTAATGTCTATTTTTATTTTTAAAAATTGTATCTGAATCTTTAACTGAAAGCGTAACTGCACCAGATACAGTTGCTCAAGCCACATATTTTTTTTCTATAATGATATGTCCTGATTTGTCGTACATTAGTGAAACAACACTTTACTTTAAAAAAATATAATAAACAATTTTTTTTTTAATAAACAGGGCTACAGTAAGAATGTATAGAAATATCGCACAACACATAAAATGCGCTTTTACTTGCAGTTTCATCTTGTCAAAGGGAAAAGGAAAATAAATAAAAATAAATACATAAATAGATGCACAACATTCACATATGAGAGAACCTTCATTGTCTTTGGCTTAATACAAGGTGTTGTACTTTGCAAATATTATATAATTTCTTCATCAAAAACAAGTAGATTTCTTATTTGCAGATTTTCTGCATAAAACACCAAAATAATTATTAAATTGACAAAATACATTTAATTCGTGCTTTTCAGTCCATTTGTAAAAAGTTCAAATGAGATATGCTCGTTACAGGTTACATTTGATAGCTTTTGACAAGAATGAGTAAAGCAAACTAATGACAAAAGTTGTAAATGTAAATAAATAAATAAATGCTGTACAGTTTCTGGATTAAGATTGTCGCTTTTGTTTTACGAAACCCCCTTTGTGTTCTGTCATCTGTCTATTTGACAGATGTAACTTTATATAAAAGCGAGTGGGAAATGAAGTAAATTTATCGAGAATTGCGTGAACATGAGCAAATAAATCAGAGTGAGACGTCTTCATTCATTAAAAAGCTAAAACTGAACACAAAGCTCGTCTCTGTGACATGACGCATCGCACGGTGGATTTAAACCATTTCCACATTTCTTTTATTCTTACAATTATAAGTTTGTATCGCGTCAATATAAATTACACTCATTTTTGTGCAATTTTCAGTAAATAACGAAAGAATCGGGTAAACGTATGTAAAACGCATCTTTAATAAAATAGAGTGAGGCATCTTATTGCACACAGGATCTACAAAGTGCCACACAAGTATATTTTGATTTAACCACGCATGCGCAAGGTCAATGTTTACCTAAAAACAAAACTAACGTCAAATTAAAGATATTTTATGACTTAATCATGAACGAGATAGATTTTAAAGACATTTATTTTCTGTTATTTTATCATATAAATTATGTTTAACGTCTAAGTCAGCGCTTGTTCAGCAGAGAGCGCTCTAAAAATTCAGTCCATTTCCGTTTTTCGCCCCTTTCACCCGGAAGTTGGCGCAGAGTGGGAAACACATGTTAAAAAATAATGAACAATGGAACTAAACTCCTCAAAAACGAGTTCCTCTGCTTTACTGAACTGTGGCAACGAGCGAGGTTTGTTTGCAGCTTTTATACTTTCATAAATGTTCATGAAAAAGATGAAAAAAGTGAATTATATACTTTATTTTGTACGAAAAGCGTGTTTTCTGCAGCTGGATTAGACTAAACACAGATCGAATTGGAGTTTTCTTGAAAATCATGAACAGAAATTATTATTCAATGATTTTGGTGTGTGATCTCGCAAACAGATACGTGTAGTTTCTTTGTAGTTTTCCTTCCATTAATATTCAACTTTATGGAGCTTTCCCTAACAATAGTAATAATTTTTCCAACATCTTATTTGCTTTGCTTTTTGCTCTACAAATGAATTAAATGTATTTGTATATTCATCCTTCTGCTCTTATGTATCATTTATCGAGACAAAAATCTGATCAGAACATTGTGGATTGTTCATAAATATATTAAAAGTTACTGTTATTTTTCCAGGTTTCAGTGAAAAGTTTCTGCTCAAACCAAAAGCCGATGGACCTCAGACTGAGCGAGTCCCGAGAAGCAGCGGTGAGAATGAGCTTCGGAGTTTAATGTGGAATCTAAAGTCAAAGTTTATTATGTCACTGTTAGAATTAATTTTTGTTTCTCTGGTTTAAACGGACTCTGAAATACGCACGAAAAGACCCTTTTTAACAAAGATAGTGGCGTTATTACATCAAAATGTTAAAAAAGAATAAATACTTTCTGATTTTCCTTAAAAATATACTTTATTTGTAAATATTCTCTGTCTAGAAATGTTTTAATTCAATTTTTCAACCTTTGTTTGGTTAAAAATGTGTTAAAACGGCTTAATGTACAGTAGAAATAATAGTTTGACGTTGAATACTAAAATAATCGTTAATAGTGACAGCCCTACATTTACATTTCGAGAGCTGGGACTGCTCTGTTTGTTCAGTTCAATTGAGTTATTTGTACCTGTGGGTAAATCGTGCAGCAGTTTTCAGGTTTGGCATCAATACAATAACGTTAGTAACATGACAGACACATAACCAGACAATCAGACATTCACACACGCTCGCAAAATCACATGTAAAGAAATATGTTGAGAAATAAACCCCTGAAAATTATAATAAATAACAGATTCTAATATATATGCAGCTGCTGGAACATCCCATTTCTATTTTATACAAATATTGTCACTTATTGCCTTTGTTCAATCTTTAAACACTTCCCTTTTGAACAGTTTAGTTTCTTTTTTATGTTTTTACGACAACAGACAAAAATTATTATTTTTTTCATAAAAGTTTATTGTTTAGCTTGTTTTTAGACTATGGGGGATAAAAATAGATTATGGGGCTTACCATAGTCTCCTCTGTTAATGGGAAATACTTTCTCAAATCCGAGTGATCTGTCAGTCTCAGTTCCCAGATGTTTGTCGCTCTGCGCTGGACACTCTCAGGACGGTGGATGTTTTGTCGTTTTCTGATCAGTTTGTTGTTTCTGGTTCAGTTCTGGAGCGTCTGCAGAGTTTCTTGCCTCAAATGGCTGCAGCCAATCAGAAGCTTCAGAGTGACATGGAGGCGGGTTCAGCCGAACAGTTCGACATCGAGAACGTGGACGAGGCGTCGAGGGTCATCGAGATGGTGAGGGATTTATGCTGCGTTTACTGCAGATCTGTGTTTTAAATGATCACTTTTTTTTTAAAGTTAACTCCCATGTCAGATGGGTTTGTGTAACTCTGAACTGACAACCAAGACAGGCGCTCTCATCAGCATGTTTAAGAAAATACTTCACTCTGAATGATCGACAACAAAAGAAAAACAGAACAATCTAAACTGTGTTAAACCAGTCGAGAGAAAAACACAAAGCGCTTGTGTTGCATGTTTTGAAAAACAATCGTCTGTTTTTCTGCTAAAATAGACTCAAGTATCAGTTGTTGTCCTCATGTTTGTTTTGGTTAATTTGGGCGCATCATCATTGACTCCGCCCACACCACGACGCTGCCCTGTGATTCAGACCAATCATTCTCAAGTTTGAACTCAAAAACTAACGGATAACTTTAAGGTGCGCTATGTAACTTCTCTGGAGGGGGGGTTTGTCTCCATGGAGATGTTGCAGTGGCTGAGGCTGAATAGTCCACGCCCCATTAACAATTATCACAATACAATCATTTTGATGGTTAACTGGTCATAATTATTCAGTGATTTGTTGCAGGCCTTCACTTTACCTAATAACCTCGACATGGTACAGATTAGAGCTCGATTATGGCAACAATTAAAATCACAATTATTTCAAACAATTATTTCTATAGTGTCAAAATGATTCTGTAGAGTATTATCAGTAATGTTTAAGGAAAGTGCCTTTGCTCCAGGTTTTGAGTCACTTATAACTCTGAACAGAAGGACATTCACTGTATTTACGATTGAATTGAGTAATAATTTAAATCCCTGTTATATAAACGATTGTATGATTAATTGCACAGCCCTGGAGCAGATGACTAAAAATCAATCGACCAGAAGCACAAGCCGGAGCCGCCTTTTAAGTCTGGAGGCTTTTTTTTTATGTTTTAGCAAACGATTAATGGTTCGGAAAAACAATTTTACCTCATGATTTTGACTCTAAACGTTGTTCCTGCAGGACGTGGCGCTGGTGGAGCTGGACGGATCGGACAGCGACTCTGACGAGGAAACGGACGACTCCGAGTCTGATTCTGACTCCGACGACGCGACGGAAGTGACTGAAAATAACATGAAACTCCCGGGACACAACAAGAAGAAAGCAGACATCCAGGTCCTGCAGCAGAGCACGGAATGAACCTCACAGAAGAACAAGGAATAAACCCGACAGAAGAGCACGGAATGAACCCAACAGAAGAGCACAGAATGAACCCAACAGAAGAGCACGGAATAAACCCAACAGAGGAACACGGAATAAACCCGACAGAAGAACACGGAATAAACCCAACAGAAGAACAAGGAATGAACCCAACAGATCGTTTGTGTCGTCAGGTTTAAGACTTTACTTGTGAGGATTTACGTTTAGTTTCCATGTAGAGACGCATATTTTCAGTATTTTCTTTAACTGATCGTTGGAGCTCTTCGCGGTCGATAATCGTGTAACCGGTTACATAACACAGAGCTTTTTTAATTGTACTTTTTTATTGCACGAGTCAAAACAGACGTCGGTGCATCACGAGAGCAAACGCAGAGCGACAGCAGCAGGTCTTTGAACGGCACAAAACGACTGACTGAAGCTCCACTGTTTTGACAAACTGTTGTAGATAAAGAATCGAGCGCTCTTTATTTTTTTTTAAGAGTCAAGCTGTAAAGTCGCTAACGTTAGCCGCTTACCTTTAGCTTGTGCGGGTAAAAGATTGATCCAAGTTAAACAAACCATGACAGATTCATATTATTCATAAATACTGCAGTGTCTCAGGTTTGATCAGACTTTGAGATAAATCCACTGTTTTGAAGTTGTCAGCACTTTTTTCACTCAAAGACGTCACTTTTGCATGAGGTGCTCGCTCGGGCGCCCTCTGGTGGCACAAAAGTGTATTACAACACAGTTCATGAAGCGAAAAATGAAACGTACGAGTTTAACCGAGCGAGACGTCTCCACTTGGTTAAGCGTTTAGTTACGGTTAATCGGCGAATCGGTTAAACATGAACAGCCCTATTTTCATTTGAACTAAACTGAAAAGTACTTGTATTAAACCAACACCTCACCAAATCAGTAAGTGTCCTTCAAACTAAACTAAAAACAAGATAAATACAGCTTATTTCAACACTTTTTCCAAACATTTTGTGCTTTTTTTGACGCCTGAATTTTGAAAAGACGAGTAAAAACGTGAGATTGTTCAGTGACGATGGAAAACGCGAGAAGATCAAGGACCAAGGACTGAAATGTGAAAATATGTTTGAAAGTGGATCATTTGTCTCACGTTTATACATATAGTTTTTATATTTTGTGCATATGTTTAAAGACAAAAGCTTAGATATAATTCACTGTTAAAAATATAAAAAATATATATATTCTGTAAGACCATGTTTATGTGTTAACTTTGAATAATTAAATATTGAGACACTTTTGACAAACTGCAAATAATCATTAAGAGAAATGTTTTTGGGTTTTTTTATTATTAAAGCTGCCATATTTTTTAAACCTTTTGTTAATCGTTCTTCAGTCGACACGGCGTTATTTAATCTGTGGAGAATGTGTGTTATTCTTAGAGATTTTCTTAGGGCTGAAACAAGTTAATCGATTAATCACAACTAATGGATTATTGAGCTAATGGTCCACTAATTTAGTGATCGAATAATCCCAGACTTCAAAGCGTGCCGTGTGCTCAGGACAGAGGTTTTATCGCTCAGACAGATCAGGAATTACATCCAAATGACAAACAAAACGTGATCACTTTGTGTTTTGGATAAAGTGACAGATTTTCAGAGAGCAACAAGTGTCCAAACTTCTGAGAAACTGTCTAAAACAACCGACCGAAGATCCATAAAAGAGCAACTAGTTCAGCGTCTGTATTTCAGTCATCATTTCATCTATAAACATGAAAAAGAACTGAAAGCAGGCTAAAAATCACCTGTTTTTATGACGTGAAAGTGCTGCTCTGAAAAACGCAACCAAAAACAACCCACGACTCCTAAAATATGTGAGTGATTTTCCAAAAAAGAAGCTCAAATTCGCTGTAAAGAAGCCGACTGTGCGACTGTGTCAAAAACCTAAAATCCAATCTGTAAACACTGGACACAAAAAACCCCCAAAAAAACCAAAGTCACAATAAAGAAGCCGACTGTGTCAAACCTGTGAACACTGGACACAACATCAGGACGTCCCACAGATCGGCAACTAACGATTATTCAGGTCATCGTTAGTCTAGAGATTATTCTTACGATTAATTTAGAGCGTGAAGTGTCCGTGAATATAACATTTTTCCTACATTTGACCCAGATGAAACTAAGAATGTTGTTTTGGGACGTCTTGATGTTGTGTCCAGTGCTTAAAGACAGGTTTGACACAGTCACACAGTCGGCTTCTTTACTGTGACTTTGGGCTTCTTTTTTGGAAAATCGCTCGCACGTTTTAAGATTCGTGTTGTGTTTTTCAGAGCTGCACTTTCACGTCATAAAAACAGGTCATTTTTAGCCGGTTTTCTGTTCTTTTTCATGTTTCTAGATGCAACGATGACTGAAATACAGATGCTGAACTAGTTGCTTATTTTGTTCTTTTTTTATGGATCTTGGGTCGGTTGTTTTGGGCAGTTTTTCAGAGGTTTGGTCATTTGTTTCGCTCTGAAAATCTGTCATTTTACCAAAAACACAACACGACTCTTAAAACGATTTTCCAAAAAAAAAAAACAAAGTCAGAGTAAAGAAGCCGACTGTGTCAAACCTGTAAACACTGGACACAACAGGACGTCCCACAGACCGGCAACTAACGATTATTTAGGTCATCGATTATTCTTACGATTAATTTAGAGCGTGAAGTGTCCGTGAATATTTTTCCTACATTTGATCCAGATGAAACTAAGACGGCGTCACTTTGGGACGTCCTGATGTTGTGTCCAGTGTTCACAGACAAAACAGTAGACATTGGAGACAGTCGCAAAGTCGGCTTCTTTACTGTGACTTTGGACCTCTTTTTTTGGAAAATCATTCACGTTTTAAGAGTCGTGTTGTGCTTTTGGGCTTCAGAGCTGCACTTTCATGTCGTAAAACAGGTCATTTTTAGTCTGCTTTCAGTTCTTTTTCATGTTTCTAGATGCAATGATGGCTGAAATACAGATGCTGAACTAGTTACTTATTTTTTTGTCTTTTTTATGGTTCTTGGGTCTGTTGTTTTGGGCCGTTTTTCAGAGGTTTGGTCATTTGTTTCACTCTGAAAATCTGTCATTTTATCCAAAACACAACACGACTCTTAAAACGTGCGAGCGATTTTCCCCAAAAAAACAAAAACAAAGTCACAATAAAGAAGCCGACTGCGACTGTGTCAAACCTGTCTGTAAACACTGGACACAACAGGACGTCCCACAGACCGGCAACTAACGATTATTCAGGTCATCGTTAGTCTAGAGATTATTCTTACGATTAATTTAGAGCGTGAAGTGTCCGTGAATATAACATTTTTCCTACATTTGACCCAGATGAAACTAAGACGGCGTCGCTTTGGGACGTCCTGATGTTGTGTCCAGTGTTCACAGACAAAACAGTAGACATTGGAGACACAGTCACAGTCGGCTTCTTTATTGGAAAATCACTCGTACGTTTTAGGATTAGTGGTTGTGTTCTGGGCCTCAGAGCAGCACTTTCACATCATAAAACTAGATCTAGTTTACTCAAAAACTAAATCAGAACTCAAAAATCCCCCCCTTTTTTTTAACAACTAATTTGTGTTCAAAATTAAGAAATTTAAACCTGGTTCTGTCAGATTTTCAGATTTAAATGTCCCAAATATGTGGATTTTTGGCCATTTTTACACATAAAATGCCTTATTTCTACATGAAAACATGACACGATGAAAAACGTGTAATATATTTTTTTCTTACATTTATGTGAGTAAACGACAGGAGGAGTTTAACATTAATATCTTTAGATTTTTTCCTGTTTCACCTGCAGCGCCTCGTCTTGTATTTATAGAAAACCTTGTGGAAAACACAAATTTGACAAATCCATATCAAATCTTTATTCCTCGCTTCAACCTGAAAACATATTTTGTCGGAGAACACAATACTGTTCTATTTTTTTCGCACTTTGACATTTTTAACACTTTTGAATCTTTACAAAACTCACGAACGAAGCAGTCTTTCCCCTTAAACGGTTTAAAAATGAATTAAAAACTCATGTAAAGTTTGTTTTTGTTTTTTTACCGTCCTTCGTCTGTCAATGTCAAAAATAGCATATGAAACTGATCTTCTGTCAAAAATATATTTACACACAGTAGAATTATGTGAAACGAGGTGAAAAAAATGGACAAATGACACATAAAAATCAAATATCGCTGTCCACAGTGAAAGAAAAACAACAACAATGACTTTTACGTTTATGACACGTTTCCAGGACAAAACCGATGCTTTTATCACCATAAATTATTATAAAACCTTCTAAAAATATATTAAATTATATATACGGCTGGATATTTTAGTTTTACAAATCAAAATAAAGCTAATTTCAGACGTTTCTGTTAAAATACACTTAATTTTCTACATTATTTGACCCCAAAACTAATCTAAAGTAAAGTCCTAAATCTCTCTTTTTCTTACAAAGAAAATCAAAAGGTCTAACTGTAAGTGCTATTATTAATGCTTGTTGTGTTTTTATTTTTTAAGACAAAGTAACTCAATGTTTTCCCATAAAATGATTGAAATGATGGTGACACCTTATTAATTATTCAACAAACTCATCGACACATTTCCCTGTTGAACTCCAGCGTCGTTGATGAATCTAAATGTTTTGCATAAATCAGTTTTTCCACGTCAAACTGAACTTTAGGGAAGCACAAATACAGATTCTTCAGTCACGATATCGATACTTTGCAAATATCCGATACACAACAAAAAGAACTTTTCTAGATGAGGAAAAATGTCGCATATTAATCTGAATTTTGGACTTCTCGACCAGTTAAGATCCATTCATGTTCTTATTTGACTTGGTTCAAATCGTTTGACTTTTTTTAATATGTTAGTTCCTACTTAAGCAAATTATTTACCAATGGGTTAAAAAATTGATTCTGCTTTTTACTTTAAGCTTAATAAATCTTATATCCAGGTGGGAACCAATGTCATTTGTCAAGTCAACTCAAATCCTGACTAAAAATCTGAATTCAGATCATTTTAAGCAACGTTATGTATTATTTTTTACAATGCATTAGAGAAAGGGGCTGGAAATAGTATTTTTTTTCCCTCAAAAAGGTTCATTTCTTTGGTAGAGAAGTGTTCAATTTAAGGCGAGACACGACAGGCAAAACTGGGACTGAACTAGATTCTGACAGAACGTCCACAAGGATTTGAAAAACGACAAAAATGCAACAAAAAACATCAAAAACGCAACTACAGGCGACAAAATGCAACTAAAAATGACAAAAATGGAACTAAAAGCGACAAAACCGTGACTAAAAGTCCAAAGGCCGTTTTCTTAAAAAGCATTTTTATCCCACAGACATTAAGATACGCATTTATTATAGTTTTAAGTCAAAAGAATTTGGCAAATTTTGAATTTTGAGGCCAATTTTCGTTCAGATCTAGTTTTCTAGTTTACTCACTTAAGAAATTTAAACCTGGTTCTGTCAATTTTTAAGATTTAAATGTCCCAGATATCTGTATTTTTGGCCGTTTTTACATAAAATGCCATATTTCTACATGAAAACTTTAAATTGAAGAGTTTTTCCTGTTTGACCTGTGTCTCTCTCCTTAAGTCCAGCTGTTCTGGTTTGATTCTTTTTGGTAATTATTGAACGCCTGGATTTCTCAAAATTGACAGCGTTTACCTCCAAACAGCGTAAACTTATGACAAAAATGTAAACATGTTTTTAACTCAAGGAACTGAACAGCTTTTGACGAGACGAGCGATTGTGACCAGATTTTGACATCATTTTACATTTTTGTTGATTCATTTCATGTATTTTTGTGGTCTTTATAGCTCTGCTCTTTGAAACTACAGCTTGTCCAGACGTGTCGTTTTTGGGTATTTTTTTGAAAACACAGGGATCTTTCTGGCTCATCTTTTTGTCCCAGCGAGTCATGAGTGAAAATTCAAATATTGTGAGATGTTTTAAATCAGAATATCTATTTTATAACATCCAAATAAAGAGAGAAACTGATTCCAGATCCAGCACATTTTCCTGGATCGGTGCAGATCTGATAACAGTATCATATCAGTATTGTATCGTATCGTATCAGTATCGTATTGGTATCGTATTGTATCGTATCAGTATCGTATTGGTATCGTATTGTATCGTATCAGTATCGTATTGGTATCGTATCGGTGCTTCCCTAAAGACTAAAAATGCGTTCATTTAAACACGACTCCTTCATAAAAAAGAGCTTTTCTTTAAGACTTCAGTGAATAAAATAAAACACTCCCTTTTTAAAACATTTGCAGTACATTCCCACTCCTTTTAAAACCTTTTTTTTTTTTATAAACAATGCAGTTTTACCTATTATTAAGTTTTGTGTTATATATTCACAAACTTTAAGCTTGAATTAATTACTTCAATTAGAATGTTAAAGTCTAACAAAAAACATTTGCAAATACTTGGATTTAGAATCTTGTTTTGAGTTATTGTGACTTAAATTAATGTTTAAAGATTTCAAGCTAGAAATAAAATCAAAATAAATCTTAAAGCCAGTTAAAACATTGTATTATTCATTTCGTTTTTTATCTTTTGTCTGACTGTTAATTGGTTTTCATGAATTTGTGAAAAATCCTGTAGATCTAGAATCCTTTAAATTTATCTTCAACAACAAAGTAAACTTACGTCTTTTTTCGCCCAAAACAAGATAAATAAACGGTTTAGGTTCATTTTTCTTTTACCCTTTTTTAAGAAACAATGCATTTTCCCAGATTTAGTGTTGTGTGGATGAAGAACTTGAACAAATAAAACTGAAATACTTCAATTATGGCACAGCTTTCACAGAAAATAACACATTTAGAACATTCTTCTTGTTTTGAGTTATTGTGATAATTATTCTTATAACAGATGTAGTGTTGTAGATACATTTTGTTTAAAGAATATTCTTCTTGTTTTGAGTTACTGTGACTGAAATTGAGGTATAAAATTCTTAAAACCGAGTTAAAACATTGCAATTAATTACATTTTTGTTTTTCGTGAAATTTTGAAATATCACATAGTTCTATAATAAACTTATAATATAAATAAAGTAACCAGTTTTTTTTTACCCTTCCTCTAATTATCATAACAAATTTAGTGTTGCAGAAACTAAAATGACTTCAATTATGACACAGCAAAAAAAAAAATTACAGATTTAAAATATTCTTCTTGCTGTTGAGTTATTGTGACTTAATTAAGGTATAAAAACATGTTTAAAAAATTGTTATCTATTTATTTTTACTTGTTTTTCCTAGATTTATGAACTACTCTGTCGATCTAAAATAAACCTCTGCTATAACTGAAGTAAACAAACGTCTTTTATCGCTCAAAACAAGATAAATATCCTTAACCCTCGTCCTTTTGCCTCCCGTCGTGTTTCTTTCCGTTCTGATTCCGTCAGACTGATCGGCGTTTTCCTCGGTCCAGAGTGAAGCGGCGGCGGCCCAAAGTTTGGCGCGGCGCCGTCTCTTTGTCCAAAAAAACCCGGTTGCCGCGGCGACGCACAAAAACGGGCGCCGTCCTCGGTCCGAGCGTCAGAGTTTGTGGCGGTTCCCGGTTTAATACTCCACGGTGACAGCTTTGGTCTTGAGGTATTCGGAAAGAGCGTCCTCTCCTGGAGACAAAGAATATGACAGGGGCTTTAATACACTCACATTAAAGGGCCTGTACCTAATTTTTACTGTTGAGACAGAAAACAGAACTGATTTTTTTAACGTAATAAAGTAAAGTCTGTGTTGCTCCAGCACAGATATAATGTAAATGCATTTATTCGGGTGAAAATGATACCACAACTCTTGCTCCGCATTTACTTATAAAGCAATTTATTCAACGAGAGAAGCAGGAAGTGTGTTGTTAGCATGCTAGTGTTTGTTAGCTTTACCCGGGACGGCTGTGACAATCTGGGCTCAGAAACTGGTGAAAAGTGATTCTAAACTCTTGGAGGTGAATATTTATGATGCTGGGACTGCATTAAAGTGAGAGATACATGTGACTGATGGAAAGACTTTAACATCAACTAGTTCTGTTTTTTATGTTTCAAAACAGGAAAAATCAGGTACAGGGCCTTTAAGTAAACTGTGGTATAGTTTAAGGTTGAACTAACATCAGATCTAAATGTTAATGGTTTTAAATCTTTCTAAAATAAGAAGCAATTTCCAGAAATGTCGTGCTGATGGTCAGCAACTTTTCATCAACTGTAAATTGCTCTTGAAAGAAGCTTTTTTTTGTCTGTGTGTGTGTGTCTGTCTGTGTGTGTGCGTGTGTGTGTGTCTGTGTGTGTGTGTGTGTGTGTGTGTGTGTGTGTCTGTGTGTGTGTGTCTGTCTGTGTGTGTGTGTCTGTCTGTGTGTGTGTGTGTGTGTGTGTGTCTGTGTGTGTGTGTGTGTGTGTGTGTGTGTGTGTGTGTGTCTGTCTGTGTGTGTGTGTGTGTGCGTGTGTGCGTGCGTGCGTACGTGCGTGCGTGTGTGGTAGCTGGAGAGGTTCATAAATGTGGGGTGATAATAAACTACTGAAAAATTGTAATTATTAAGGGCAACAAGTACATGCTCTAAACAGCTTTAAACAGGGGGTTTGGGGGTCTTTACACACAAGAATATGTAAGAAATATGCCCATATTCCCTGTTTGTTGGTGCATTTTACACACGTTCAGATGATTTAAATACATGATTTTCATTTCAAATGTCATAATGTTACATTTTATTTACGCTTTAGGGGGGACATGGACAGAATTAATATATTTGACTGTCCCAGAGTATTTGAGTGGTCTTTTCTTGTTTACACGTGCACTGGACTACTTTATTGTTAAAGTACAGGCTCTACATTTAAGACCAGGCTCAAAAACACTCCTCTCTAAATAGTTTATGTTCAGGCCAGTTAGGAACGGAAATAAAAACCTACAGTTTTAGCTCCGCTGCCCCCTGCTGTGCTGGAGGAGGTATGGAGCTGAACACTGTCCTCTGGTTCTACTTTTATCAACAATATTATATATATCACATGTTTTTTCTCTTTGTTTCAGACTCTGCGGCGGCTGGTTCAGTGATGACCCCCGTCCCACGACCCTGACCTGTGACCTGGACGTTCCCATTTGCCTGGAGGAACTCTCTCTGCACTGGATGAACTCACTTTTTCCCACAGGACTTTTTATGAGAGAGAAAGAGGGTCGATTCTCTAAATTCTCTTGAACATTATTTTAACTGCATTCTACCTGTGGCCCATCGAGGTAACTGTTGTGATTTTGGGTGCTACAAAAATAAACTGATTTGATTTGATTTCATTATAGGCCCTTGCGTTTATGAGGACTGGGAAGGGCGTCTTACTGGGGGCCCCTTCAGGTTGGGGGCCCAAGGCGAATAATGGTAAGTCCGCCCCTGCACATTCTTATTCCAGCGTGAGGTGAGACTGACCCAGGTC
The DNA here is from genome assembly GCA_019453435.1 of Rhinogobius similis. Lineage (NCBI taxonomy): Eukaryota > Metazoa > Chordata > Actinopteri > Gobiiformes > Gobiidae > Rhinogobius > Rhinogobius similis. The sequence goes on along the minus strand of CM033619.1, from coordinate 5,117,191 downwards.
TTTGCCGAAGCCCGACTGCTTGAATCCTCCAAAGGGCGAGGCCACGTCGGTTTTGTTGTAGGTGTTGACGAAGACGGTCCCCGCCTCCAGCCGCTCGCTCACGTACATGGCTTTGTTTATGTCGCGTGTGAAGACGCCGGAGGCCAGACCGTACTCCGTGTCGTTGGCTCTGCGCAGCACGCCGTCCACGTCGCTGAAAGAGGACGAGAAAACACGCCACTGAGTACGAGTTTGGCTGCGGTCACATTTGAAAACACACGTCAAAACTGGGACTAACTGGCTGATCTTGGCTTTATTAACGCGTGAGATCACATGACGCTTAAAGTCTATACGACAGGTTAGACGTCACATTTCATTAAAACGTAGTGAACATGATTATATTTAAGATTTTCCTAAACATTTTGCCTGTTTGTCCCCAGTTTGACAGTTTTTGTTGAGTTTATAATGTCACTTCCTGGTTGAACAAGAGCACAAATTTGACATAGTTAGAGGTAATTCCACAACTGTTACCATAGCAACCATTTTGAAAACATGGGCCAAAATCCACATAAATTACACAATCGTTATGATCTGACAAACGATAATACATGATAACACCTTTACTTTGTTGAATGACTGTTTAAACTGTCAGAACGATGTTTCAGTTGAGTGTCAATTATCTCGGTATTTTCAACTGTACGTCGCTTTTTGATGACATCACATGTGGATGTATTCCATTTTAGAACTCAGCACTGCTTCCTGTAATTTTAAAGTTTAATTTTTCTAAATTTCTTCACAAACTGCAAATTCACAAATGTAAAATTCTGATAAATATTTACCACAGGTGCCCTCCCACACAACTAAGACAGAATTAGAGAAACATTTGAACCTGTCATATAGACTGTAGATTTTAAGTCATTAGTGAACATCAGACCTAAGCAGCAGTGGAAGAAGTACTCAATTTTGTTACTCAAGTAGAAGTACAGATACATGCAACATGCAAAAAATGACTAAAGTAAAAGTATAACATTAAAAAATCTAAAAAAAAAAAGAGTAAACGTGTTGAAGTACCTGTTTGAAAATGTACTTCAAGAGTAAAAAGTATTCCATGTAGTTCGAACGAGACCAGTTTTATGCATTAAATGTCGTAATTTTGGTAACAAATTTTGTTTAATTTTGGTCAACAAAGGTGTATTCTAAGTCATTTCTTAATTTTTCTAGAGAATTTGGTGTATATGTTTGTTTGCTCGTTGTTGAGCTTGAACTCAAAACCTTCTGGCAGAACGTCACCATCAACAAACAAACAAAAAGTACTTTCTACTTTTCAGTGCAGTTAAAAAATGTAGTGGAGTAAGAAGTACATTTACTTGGTCTCAAATGTAGTGAAGTAAAAGTATAAAGTATCTACAGTAAAAATGACAAGCAAACCAGCGAACAAGAGGTCTGTTCACAGTTAATAAAGTCATTAAGTAGAAATTGAAACGGTGCAGTTTGCTTCTCACCCGTCCTTAAACTTGGACACGACCATGACTGGACCGAACGACTCCTCTTTGGCGATGAACATGTGATCCTCCACGTCGGTGAACACTGTGGGCTCCATGAAGAAACCTGCAGCACACAACAGAAGTTCGTTATTGTTACAACCGCGCCTAATCTTTCATTTTCTCAGTGGTGGCCCAAGGTTTGAAAGGTTTCATCCAGACACTTAAGAAATCGAGAGGCTTTGACTTTCCGTCCAAAAGTCATTTTCAATCTGATGTACCGTTAAATTCTGACTATTGAGCGCACATGAGTATAAGCCGCACCAGCCATATGTACAAAGAAAAACACCGGAACCGAAAAGATACCGAAAGACACCGGTCTGTCCAGCTCCTGCGCTTCCTGCTAGAGCGCCCCTAGAGGCAGGTGTCCACGTTTAACCTGAGACATTTACACAGAAGGATGGAACACGCACAGTTTTAATTGAACGCATGCCTTTTTCCAAACAGCACCTGTAACACGGCCGTGCACTGAGTCGCTCTTCACTGTCGCCTCCGACGTCTCACCATCGATTCATGGATGAAGCTCACGGGCAGCAGCTCTGTTTCCTTCTTTGGCTCCACATCGAGTGTTTTTAACTTAAAGCTGCGTCAGATTCATTTCTTGGTGTGTTTTCTGTGATGATGGTGAGCGCGTGATGCAAACTGACTGTTCAAACACAGTCAAACCAGTGTATTCCTCCGCATTCTCTCTTTCATGTCTGTCCAACTCTTGCACTTCCTGCTACAGCGCCCCTAGAGGCCGTTCACGTAGAAATACATAAATTAGCCGCATCGCTGTATAAGCCACAGGGTTGAAATCATGAGAAAAAAGTAGCACCTTATAGTCCAAAATTTTACGGTAAATGGTTTGAGCAGCAGGTCTTACACTCTCTTGAGCTCTGATTGGTCCTGAGCCTAAAGGGGAGGAGTTATAACTGACACTTGCCCTGTCCTTGTTTACAAATCTCATTCTTACAGTTTGATTAAGGCCATCTCTTCCTCAGAACTGTAAGTGCCTCTTTAGTATTGGACTGGTTTTATATGTGCAAAGGTTTCATGAGGCTGTTGTCGACTGAGGGGAGGTTGTTAAAAGCTATCATAATAACTAAGAATGAAAAAGAAAATTAAATTGTTGAGTTTAACTGGTTGAACATCTGTTTGCAGTGTATTTGACTGTGTTACAAAATGCAAAATTCTTAGTGTAGTAGTGTTTTTAAACCAGAATAAATCAGTGTTAAAGTGGCTATGACAGGCTGAACTACTCATGTAACTGAATAAATACAGGTAAGATAAATATGTGTAAAGTTTTGCTAAAAAATATATACATTTGATCACGATTTAGCAATTTTTTAGTTTTGTCATTTCACTTCCTGGTTGTAAATGATGACATCACACTAGGAAGTTACTTTGTGCACTGGGCTAAACTCAGCTAATGTCACAGATCTTTTTAATTTGACAAATCAAACACACAAAACACACTTATTTTGTTGAATTACAGTGATCCCTCGTTTATCGCGGGAGTTGCGTTCCAAAAATAACACGCGAAAAGTGAAATCCGTGAAGTAGTCACAGCTTTATTTTTTATTATTTTACAATGCAATACTGAACTATGGAATGAAACCAAAAATCAAAACCTGTTTTAAAGCCCAAACTTTGTTTAAAACAAATATAGTAATACAAGGTTGTAAACATTGTCACTGGTGTATTTCACAGTCTGTGCCTCTTGGTCCTGACTCCGCTCCGCTGTAGCCTCTGTTTCTACTGAAGGCGCACGACTCTTTCTTTAGTTGTTGGCGCTCTTTCTTTTTCTGAGCAAGAAGATTTTTATAAACGGATATGCCACCTTCGATTATATTTGAGAACTGCAATGAACGACTCGTCAAAGGGTCCCGTTCTTGTGCGTGCGCTGAAGTTCAGTGGATGCACTGTAAAAATATCCACACTGTAAAAAAAATCCGTGAAGCAGCGAAGCCGTGAAAGATGAAGCGCGATATAGCGAGGGATCACTGTAATGTTTTAAGGGTAAAAAAAAAGTTGTTTCTTTTGGGTAAATTATACAGAACCTTTGGATGGAATGAGTCTCCCCAGTGTGATGTCATCAGTTTTTTTACTTCCTGTAATTTTCAACTGATTTTTCAACTTTTCTCCACAAACTACAACTTGAACAAGATTTTTTTGTGTACAATAGGTATTAATACAACAAATAAAATCAAAATGAGAAAATCATTATAACCTGTCACAGTCACCGTCCCTGGCCCCTCACAGTAACCGCCCCCGGCCCCTCACAGTTACCGTACCCGGCCCTTCACAGCTACCGTCCCTGGCCCCTCACAGTTACCGTCCCTGGCCCCTCACAGTCCCTGGCCCCTCACAGTTACTGCCCCTGGCCCCTCACAGTCCCTGGCCCCTCACAGTCCCTGACCCCTGACAGTCACCGTCCCTGGCCCCTCACAGTCCCTGGCCCCTCACAGTCACCGTCCCTGGCCCCTCACAGTCCCTGGCCCCTCACAGTCACCGTCCCTGGCCCCTCACAGTCCCTGGCCCCTCACAGTCACCGTCCCTGGCCCCTCACAGTCCCTGGCCCCTCACAGTCACCGCCCCTGGCCCCTCACAGTCCCCGGCCCCTCACAGTTACCGTACCCAGCCCTTCACAGCTACCGTCCCTGGCCCCTCACAATTACCGTCCCTGGCCCCTCACAGTCCCTGGCCCCTCACAGTCACCGCCCCTGGCCCCTCACAGTCCCTGGCCCCTCACAGTTACCTGGCCGGTCGACCTGTTTGCCGCCGTACACCAGCGTGGCTCCCTCTTTCAGGCCGACGTCGCAGTATTCCAGGAGCTTGTCGAGGTGAGCTTTGTGGTTCTGGGGCCCGTGGTCCGTGGATCGGTCCAGAGGGTCGCCGATCTTCATCTTCTTTATCTCCTCCACCTGGTAATGAACGTTTTAGAATGTGAGAAAACTTTTTTTTAATTATGCCAGATGCCCTGTCATGACCAGCTCAATTACTACAGCCAAGCCAATCATAATGAGACTGTTTGCTGTGGTGACCAGAGACGATTATGTAATACAATTCCCAAGGGCCTTGAAAACTGCAGTCGTCAAGCCTCTCCTAAAGAAGAGCAGTCTTGATGCCACAAATTATCAGCTCATCTCAAATCTGCCATTTTTGGGCAAAGTTCCAAAAAGCTCATTGACTTTCTCTTAAGTCAGGTTTTAGACCTCATCACAGCACTGAGACTGCTCTTATCGAGGTAAAAGATGACATCCGCCTGAACATTGACGCGGGCAAAGCCTCAGTCTTAATTCTGTTGGATCTGAGTGCTGCTTTTCACACTGTCCATCTCTGAACGCTTTAGGGCGTTGCCAGTGATGCCCACCTAAGTACTTTGTTGAGATTGGTAACTGTGTCTCAGACCACATGGGCTTGACCTGTGGGGTGCCCCAAGGGTCAATCCTGGGACCCCTTCTGTTCAACCTCTGAATGCCTCTCTCACATGCTGCCGTTAGGTCAGTTATGTGTCTTATCACAACTGTGCAGACGACACTCAGATCTATGTCTCACTGATGGCAGGTGAATATGGACCAGTCACTGCATCCATCTCTTTTCTGTCACCTTTACTGTTGTTTTTATTTTTGTTTTGCTTTAACTGCGTTTTTGGTGGCATTTTTGTCGCTTTTAATTGCTCTTTTGTAAATGGTAAAATGGTAAATGGTCACATTTATATAGCGCTTTTCTACCTTTTTTTTAAGGCACTCAAAGCGCTTTACATCAAGGAACCAGTCACCCATCCACTCACACATTCATACACCAGTGTACGCAGACACTGGGGGCGAGGTGGGTTAAGTGTCCCTGCCCAAGGACACAACGGCATTATTCATCTGAAGGAGCTGAAATCGCACCACTAACCCAAGCGGTCAGGGGATCTGACCACTCAACTACTCCATGTCTGGAGTGGGATTCGAACCGCCGACCTTCGGATCAGAAGGCGCCCACTCTACCTACTGTGCTACTGCCGCCCCGACTACTGCCGTCACTTTTAGTGCCGCGTTTGATGCTTTTACTGCCGTTTTTATTGCTAATTTATTAGTTGTTGACGTTTTTAGTTTAGATTCACTCTGTCACTGCATCCATGTCATTTTTGTCACCTTTATTGTTGTTTTTAATCGCGTATAGTTTTTTTTGTTATTGTTGTTGCTTTAGTTGCATTTTTATCGCTTCTAGTTGCGTTTTTGTCACTTTTGGTGTCACTTTTGACTCTTTACTGTTGTTTTTACACCGAATAGTTGGGTTTTTGACATTTTTACTTGTAGTGGATTCACTCTTACACTGCATCCAACAGATCAGATCAACTTTCTCCAGAAGACAAGACTGAAATCAGATCAGATGACAGACTTTCCGGGCAGGTTTAAACTGTCCACGGTCTGTGCGCTTTAGACTCACCACTCGGCTGATGTATTCGTCGTGGATGGACTCTTCCACAAACAGGCGTCCGGCGGCGATGCAGTTTTCTCCTTTGTTAAAGTAAACGGAGCTCATGCCCTGAACACAAGAACATAAGCACATGTTACGGAAAGAAGGGTTTGGTTTTCTAATTTGACTTGGTTTAGTGGGAAAATAGCAGCGGTAAATACAAAGCAAAGTTCTAGACTGATGACACAGGTAGAGGGATTACATAAAAACAACAAAAAAACAACAAAATTTCATCAGTCTAGTCAAAGTAATGAGCAATTTTTTTCACTGGTTAAATTTGACAATTTTCATGTAAACATATTTTGGCGCTTGTGTACAGTATGGTTTCTTGGAAAAGGTTATGGAATTAAATATGTTTCAGCTATTTGGATAGTCTAACCCAGGGGTGTCCAAACTTTTTCCATCGAGGGCCACATATTGAAATATAGATCAAGCGGAGGGCCACAAATCAATCGCGAAACATTAAAAAAACCTGCATTTATCTGACGTTTTAAGCACCACCACATCTACATTCAGTCTCATTGCCTTAATATCAGGTCTGTATTGCACCAAAATGTTAGTTATTTAGGTTGGAATTGTAGAAAATCTGAAATGTGCTGTAAATAGTACTTATCAGGACAATGTGGGCCAATTCACCAGGAAGGGCCAAGAAAAATTGGTCTGAGGGCCGCATTTGGCCCCTGGGCCTGAGTTTGGACATGCCTGGTCTAACCTGTCACATACAGTTATGGCTGAAAGTGTCGTCCCTGATTTTTTTTCCTACAAAATGTAGTATTTCTCCATAAAAGACTTGCTTTCAGGTGTGATATTTATATTGCCCACTCCTGATACTTGCTCCAGGTGAGTTTAAATGAGCATCACAGGCTTAAACGAAGTTATTTATCCACAATTTTGAAGTGCCAATAATTTTGTTCGGCCTATTTTTGGAGTTTTGTGAGAAATAACGTCAATTATCAAAAAAATTCTTGATTTTTTTCTCTGTTTTTTGTGTTATTCCAATACACACAAAGGAAATAAACACGTGTAAAGCAAAAAATGTGGAACTGCAATACTTTTTGGGGAGAAATACTTCATTTTCTGGAAAAATTCAGGGGTGTCAACACTTTCAGCCATGACTGTACACTTAAGTAGAAATACTGTATATCAAAGTGGTAAACAATTTTTAATCACTATTTGTTGAAGTCATTACTTGTTTATCTTATTTATTTATTTATTTTTCGAGCGAGTCAGTGAATAAAGAAAAGGGTAAGCAGAACATGTCTCCAAAACAAATGCGATAGGCACGTTCAACAAGAAATGTGTGTACTTTAATTGATCTCGAAAAGGTGCGGGAAGAAGAAAAACGTATGAAACCCCTCCCCTGTAACTCAGCGTTTTGATTTTCTTAAACAGATTGCTCACCATCCTCACGGCTTTGTCCATGTCGCAGTCGCTGAAGATGATCAGAGGAGACTTCCCTCCCAGCTCCAGCGACACTTTCTTCAGGTTACTCAGAGCGCAGCTGCAAACAGGGAGCAGGCGCAGGCTCAGAAATCGTGAGAAATACAACAGTGAATGTGCGGTTTTGTGGTGAACGCGCTGCACCTCTTCATGATCTGTTTGCCGATGGGCGTGGAGCCGGTGAAGCCCAGTTTGCGGATGTCTGGATGATCGGACAAACGCTGCCCCACCATCCCGCCTGAAAACAAGAATGAATGGTTGGTATTGGGTGATTTTAAGTTAAGAATTTAGAAAGATTGATTAACAGTAGTTTCTTAAAGCGAGACACTACGGGTGAATAGGAAAAACATCTTAAAAGATATCAATAGTAAACTTCTCCTGTAGTTTTACAGGAGAAGTGCACATGGGGTGCACGGTGGTAGAGCGGTTAGAGCTTCTGCCTCCCAATAAGGAGATCGTGGGTTCGAATCCCGGACCAGACCAACATCACACGATCTCTCTGGGTGGAGTCTGCATGTCCTCCCCGTGTTACCATGGGTTCTCTCCGGGTTCTCCGGCTTCCTCCCACCGTCCAAAGACATGACTGTGTAGGTTAATTGACAACTCTAAATTGCCCTAAATTGCCCGTAGTGTATGAATGTGAGAGTGAATGGTTGTTTGTCCTTGTCTGTCTGTGTGTGAATGAATGAGAGTGAATGCGGGACAACAGATGGAAATTAGCCCAAGGCTACAATCTGGTGTGTTTACAGCATGTATATCATGTATGTTCATTAACATGCGCTGTCCCGACCAAAAAAAAAAAATAAATAAAAAAAATAAAGTTTTCTCACTAAAATGTAAGAAAAAAACATATTACACGTTTTTCCTCATGTAATGTTTTCATGTAGAATAGTAATAATCTTTCCATAATTCCATGTTCTTTCTATTTATTTACGGAATGCGCTGCAGTTTGAAATGTGCACAGTTTCACTTTTGACAAATGGTAGAAAAGGTCACAAGGTTGTCATCCGGACGCTGTTTGAAGATCGAGATGTTTCGACTTCTATCAGAAGTCATTGTCAATCAGAGAGCTGGTCTGAGAGGTTTATATGTCTGGTTTATTGACCTTATTCCGGAATTTGCCATATGCGCCGCCGTCTTGTTTCCGTTGTATTAGTTCACACGGAGCAGACGAGCTCAACAGAAAATAAGTTCTACTCGACTAAAAAGCCGTTTTCAGACTGACCAGGAAATCGGTGCGTTGTTGACTTGTTGTTGCTCGTGTTCATTAAACATTTTACACAAATCAACCTACTTTATGTAACATTTTAGCGGCGAGACATTTCCCTTGCTCGTCATTAGCTTTAACGGAGTTCTCGTCAAGCGAAAGTGCGTTTACAGACGGAAGTGCAGAAAACGGCAAAAGTGGGCGGGGCAGAATAAGGTCAATATGCTACTCTGATCTGTGAGTGCCCCGCCCACAGGGAGGAGTCACTGATAATGGCCTGTCTTTGTTAGGTTAATAGTTGGCCCTGCCTAGTGTCACCTGAGGCTAATCTGTTGTGATAGCCTTTGTTCTATTGTCCTATTGATAGCTGTTGCTCCCTCATCACTGCTGAGTGTCTGATTAGCATGTGACTGGTCTATGGACCTGGAGCAGGGTGTTAGGAGCCTGTCATAAATCTGACCTAAATTGAATCTTAAAGGACTCAGTGACTTTTTTGAGCTTTAAACCATGTTCTAACAATGTTCCATCATCAAAAACACACCTGAAGTACCATTCTGTTGCATTCACGCTGTTTTGAGGAATGTTTATCAGAAAATCCTCTCCCTCCGAGCGTCAAACACACGTAATGCGTACGCCGTTTTATCTGGGACGTATTTTCAGACTTTGAATGTCACTTATCAGAGAATCTTTCACTGTTTTAAGTCCTCAAATCATCGCCAGACTTGTTCTGAGCATTTCTGCCTCTAAACACATTAGCTGCTGCTGTTAGGCTAAAGCTGGTGTTTTCAACAGCTCTATTGACCTTATTCTGCCCCGCCCACTTTTGCCGTTTTTTACACTTCCGTCTGTAAACGCACTTCCGTTTGACGAGAACTCCGTTAAAGCTAATGACGAGCAAGGGAAAAGTTTCGCCGCTAAAATGTTACATAAAGTAGATTGATTTGTGTACAATGTTTAATGAACACGAGCAACAACAAGTCAACAACGTAACGATTTCCTGGTCAGTCTGAAAACGGCTTTTTAGTCCATGTAGAACTTATTTTCTGTTGAGCTCGTCTGCTCCATGTAAACTAATACAACGGAAACAAGACGGCGGCGCGTACGGCAAATTCCGGAATAAGGTCAATAAGAGTATATTGACTTGATGGCAAGGCACCATCTAGTGGCTGGATGCACTCACTGCGTGTCAGTGAACAGTGCAATCAATTCCTTTCATTAAGAACATAATACACTTTTTTTTAAGGCACTCAAGAGCATGTTTAAAGGCTCTAAAAATATGAAAAATGCAGAATATTTTCCCTTTAAACCTCCATTTCTGTTTACAGAGGGATTCTGTCTTTTCACAAAAATAGCTTCCTTTACTCCTTTCAAACCAGTTCCAACCAGACGAGTAAAGGATGACAGCCCCTGTAACCTTTTCTACGACGGAACACGCCTGGACGAATGAGGAATTACATCGACAGTAAAGACATGAAGTGAACCTAAAGACAGCGCGGGCTCTCACCAGATCCAGGTAGAATGTTGATGACTCCTTTGGGGATTCCAGCTTTCACGGAGAGTTCTGCAAACTTCAGCGCCGTCAGAGGAGTCACCTGACCACGAGAAGAGGACACCATAAACACACATCCCATTTCACCTTTTACTTTAAAAGAACATTATTGTCCCGGTTTGTAGTTAGTTAATCTCCAACAACTAGGCCAATTCACACGAGGCAACACTATTTTAACCGGTGAAAGTGAAGCAGTATTCAAAGTCAGTCTTAAGGCCACAGGATTAAAATGTCAAACTGTGGCAAACGGCACATGATATGGATTCATTTTTCTGTATTTGGCCCCATTTTGACAACTTTTGACTATTCTTTGACTATACTAAGATGAAATTATTTGTTTTTATTTGTTTATGAAAAACTAAATAGGCCTCATTTAAAGGTGCTGTACCTTATTTTTACTGTTTTAAAACGTAAACAGACCTAGTTTGTTTTAAAGTCTGTAGGTCTCGCAGAAAATATGTTTATTTTGAATATTATTTTTATATTTTATATTGTTTGTATTCAAAGTTATAAAAATGTCAAGTCTGTTGTCTGCTGCTGACCTCTGCTGGTGTGAAAGGGAATTGTTTATACAGGCTTGGTGCGTGTGTGAAGCTGTGACGTTTTGCTGGACATAAAAAATGTGCTCGTTAAAAGAAAGAAAGTAACTCAAAACAACTAACCAGTCCTAATGTTTGGTCAGAAGGCACACGGTAATTATTCTTTATTTATTGTATATTTTGTATTTGTTTGGTTTTCTGACAAAAGTATGTTTATCTTTTCTTTAGTTTTTCATGGTGTTTGTCAGTGTCGTCCAGTAAAGATTTGTGACAGAGTAAAACTAACAAAAAACTCAGTTGGAGCGTGGCTTTATCTGGTTCAAACAACAAAACACCTTGGGAGCCGTTATAAAGTCTTTACAGCAGTCAGCATCATAAATATTCACTGAGTTCTGAGGACTTTTCATGAATCGTCCCGGGTGAAGCAAACAAACATTAGCATACGGCACACTTCCTGTTTCTCGTAGAAAAACATTTATTTATAAATTGATGCAGAGAAAGCGCTGTGGTCTCATTTCACCCCAATAGATGCTTTTACAATATCTTTGTGCTGGGGAAACATTATTACATGCAAAAAATCAAGACCATGAACTAGTTCTGTTTTTCACGTTTCAAAAGAGTGAAAATAGGTACAGTGCCTTTAATTCTCTAACGTCGTGATCACAACCTAAACTAAAAAAATACTGTTTTGCTCATATTTTCTTAGAGTATCTCTGTTTATTTTGTTGGTCCTGGTTTAGTTTTGCACACAGTCCAGTGGTTCTGCACAGTCAGAGTCAGAGCGAGCAACAGAACTGTCACTGTTTGGAACTCACCAGAAAACCGTCTAATGTGAGCACTCCGTGTACAAATAACAGGACGTGCTATTACATTTGTGGACCAATATATTCTGTAACACAAGCTCCCAAAGAAACAGTCTGAGATAAACAAACTCGCCGTCCAACAAACGAGTCTGATTCAGTGAAGCAGTGCAAAATATTTGACTTTTTTGTTATTACTTAACTAAATGTGTTATAGAATAAGCTGATTCCAGTTGCATGAAATAATAATTACTGAACTAAAACAAGACAAAACAAAACAACAAAGCAAAGGAGCAAAACTTGACCAAAATGAAAGAACTCAAACGTCGGGTTTATGCTAAATGCTTCTCGGGTGTTACTAAAATTAAAACTGCCCTCGGAGCTCTGCGGGTTGTGGAAAGAAGCGGTCTGTTTTTCCTGGAAACGAGTTTTGAAGTCATTAGACAAAGTTGACTGAGTGCTTTTCTGTGTTTTTGTGTAAAGCTACGTAAATTAGTGTCAAATCTGCAAGTGCTGCAAATACTCAAAACACGTGCACTTCTCAACAGGGCTGTAGTGAACGGAAGAGATTCTCGAGGCCTGTCACGATACATTTTTTGACAGACGATCTTTGCCTCTGAAGATGTCTCGATGTACAATCTCTACTGATATCTAAAAAAAAAAAGATCAACGCTAATTAGGGCTGTAGTCCTTCAATCGTTTAGTCGGTCGATGGTGTCTTAGTCGACCAAGATTAGTCGTTTCTTGATTATTAAATGATTATAAAATGATCTATATGGCAAAAATGAGAAGATATGAAGTGAATTAGCTGAAGATTTTGGAGTCTTAACGTATAAATACACTGTCTTCTAGTACTTTTCTGTATAAATAGTTGCTCCTCTGCAGTTGTGTTCTTTTGAATGCAGTTTGGTTTAGATACGTGGAAATACTTTACAGTTTTGATGTATTTTTGCCACGCCCCCTTTTAGTCGACTTTCTTCTCAAGCTGCGACTTCACAAATGTAAAACTATGATAAACATTTACCTCAGGCACCCTCCCACCAAACTAAGTCACAATTACACACTTTAAGACACCATCAGCGACTAACTGACTAAACAACTAAAAGTGCGTATGATGGGTTTTTATGATTTCCTAATTCTGACTTCATTCAGTGCATTAATCCCTGTTGTAAATATAAATTGTAGTTTTACACCAATCAGGTCACAATTTGTGGAGAAAACCGTCGTAGAAAGGGTTTCAGGGGTTGTCATCCGGACGCCGTTTAAAGATCGAGACGTTTCGACTTTTATCCAAAAGTCATTGTCAATCAGAGAGCTGGTATGGGAACCTGGGCCTTATATGCTACTCTAAGTAGTGGGAGTCCAGCCCCCAGGGAGGAGTCACTGAACTCCTGTCTTTGTTATAAGATTGTTTGTTTGTCACCTGGGACTTGATTAATTGGTCTATCTTGTTGATTAATGGTTGGCCTCACCTAGTTTCACCTGTGTCTAAAGGTCTATTGTTATCTTGATAGCTGGCTGTTGCTCCCTCCTCACTACTGATTGCCTCATTAGCATTTGACTGGTCTATTGATCTGGACCAAGGGTATGCTGTCATAAATTTTGGCTAAATTAAATCTTAAGCCCCCATTCCTGTTCAGAGAAGGATTTTCTCTTTTTACAAAAATGGCCTCCTTTACTCCTCTTTCAAACCAGTTCTTCTCTCTGCTCAAAATCTTCACCTCACTGTCCTCAAACGAGTGGTTTGTAGCTTTTAGGTGCAGATGGACTGCACTCTGCGGTCCTGTGGAGGCCGCTCTTCTGTGTTGGTACAGCCTTTTGTGCAATGGCTGTTTTGTTTCTCTATGTAACGTTCTTTACAACTGTCCTCACTGCACTCTATCGAATAAACTACATTGCTCTGTTTCTCTGTCGGCCTCTTGTCTTTCGGGTGGACCAGTTTCTGTTTAAGTGTGTTGCCAGGTTTGTAATAGACAGGGATGTCGTGTTGTCTAAAAACTAAAAACTGACTTTGTTAAAGGCCCAGTTGGGCCTTTAACAAAGTCAGAAGAGCCAAGAAACAGGACAGAAAGGATAAAGACCCCAGCAGGAGGGGTGTCTCTATCCCTTATGTCTCGGGCCTGTCTGAGAAGTTTCAAAGGATTTTTAGACAACACGACATCCCTGTCTATTACAAACCTGGCAACACACTTAAACAGAAACTGGTCCACCCGAAAGACAAGAGGCAGACAGAGAAACAGAGCAATGTAGTTTATTCGATAGAGTGCAGTGAGGACAGTTGTAAAGAACGTTACATAGGAGAAACAAAACAGCCATTGCACAAAAGGCTGTACCAACACAGAAGAGCGGCCTTCACAGGACCGCAGAGTGCAGTCCATCTGCACCTAAAAGCTACAAATCACTCGTTTGAGGACAGTGAGGTGAAGATTTTGAGCAGAGAAAAGAACTGGTTTGAAAGAGGAGTAAAGGAGGCCATTTTTGTAAAAAGAGAAAATCCTTCTCTGAACAGGAATGGGGGCTTAAGATTTAATTTAGCCAAAATTTATGACAGCATACTAACACCTTGGTCCAGATCAATAGACCAGTCAAATGCTAATGAGGCAATCAGTAGTGAGGAGGGAGCAACAGCCAGCTATCAAGATAACAATAGACCTTTAGACACAGGTGAAACTAGGTGAGGCCAACCATTAATCAACAAGATAGACCAATTAATCAAGTCCCAGGTGACAAACAAACAATCTTATAACAAAGACAGGAGTGCAGTGACTCCTCCCAGGCTGGACTCACTGCACTTAGAGTAGCATATAAGGCCCAGGTTCCCATACCAGCTCTCTGATTGACAATGACTTTTGGATAAAAGTCGAAACGTCTCGATCTTTAAACGGCGTCCGGATGACAACCCCTGAAACCCTTTCTACGATGGACCACACCTGGACGAATGAGGGTTTACATCGACGAATTGTGGAGAAAAGTTGAAAAATATGTTGAAAATTACAGGAAGTAAACAAACTGATGACATCACACTGTGGAGACAAAGGTCATGTATAATTTTTTTACAAAATGAACTCCCTTTTTGACGTTTTAAACATTGATTCAACAAAATAAAGGTGTTCACATGTGTTTCTCTTTGTCAAATGAACAAACTCTGTGACATTAGATGAGTTTTGGTGCAGTGTACAGTGTGGTTGCTATGGTAATTTCCTAGTGTGATGTCATAATTTACAACCAGGAAGTAAAATTAAAAACCTAAAAGAAAAAAGCTAAACTGGGGTAAAATTTGTGAAGATTCTAGCAGAAATTGAAATATATTTATCTTAACAACATTTTATTGAAATGAGTGTCCAACCTGTCAGAGGCACTTTAAAGTAGGGCTGGATGATACGGTGATAAAAATGGAATCGTGAGCTGGTCCCTGTGACAATTTGCTATTTTTATGACATCGTTGTATCATGATTCACTGTTTCTATTTAATGCAGCTGTCTGTTCAAACACACTTTTTCTCCTGATGTTTAGCCTCTGAAGCCTCTGAGCAGATGACTTTATTTACCTCTCACACCTCTTAAGTGCAATCATTCAATTCAATGCACCAAAACGCAACTAAAGGCGACAAAAATGCGTCTAAAAACTACAAAGACGCGACTAAAAGTGACAGAGACTCACTTAATTACAACAAACACAACTGAATGTGACAAAAATGGGACTAAAAGAGACAAAATTATGCTTAAAATGTGAATCTGAATAGAAAATCTAATCACAAAACTGGTCAGAAAAATCACAGTTACATATTTTTCCTAAATCGTGCAGATCTATTCACCTTATTCTGCCCCGCCCACTTTTGCAGTTTTTTGCCACAGATACGCACTTTTGTTGTAAACGCACTTCCGTTTGACGAGAACTCCGTTAAAGATAATGACGATCGAGGGAAACTTCTCGCCGGGCGGTCTGAAAACGGCTTTTTAGTCCGAGTAGAACTTACTTTCTGTTGAGCTCGTCTGCTCCGTGTGAACTACAACGGAAACAAGATGGCGGCGCGTACGTAAACTTCCGGAATAAGGTGAATTAAAGGCAATAGAAAAAAAGTGAACACAAATCATGATAAAACCGAAATCAGAAGCTTAAAGAAATCAATGTTGGAAAATGTAATCATGCTCAATGTTTAAGGCAAACTGTACCATCTTTGTGTTTTATCATAATACCTTATGATTGAACTCAAATGTAGTGTTCTGTTTTCTGATTGTTAATGCTCGAATTTTAATATGTACTGTCTTGTAGTGTTTTAAATTGTGAAATTGGACCCCAGGAAGAATAGTCTTTGCTGCTGTAGAGACTAATGGGGATCCTTAAATAAACAAATAAACAAATCATGATCTGGCCCCAAGAAAACCGTGATTATAATTTTTTGCCGTATCGCCCAGCCCTACGTTAAAGGTCCACGGCCCTCGGAGAGTGAACACACTGGACAGAACCGTGAAGCTCTGAGT
This sequence comes from Rhinogobius similis, assembly GCA_019453435.1. NCBI lineage: Eukaryota > Metazoa > Chordata > Actinopteri > Gobiiformes > Gobiidae > Rhinogobius > Rhinogobius similis. The sequence goes on along the minus strand of CM033619.1, from coordinate 5,101,206 downwards.
GCGTGAAGAGCAGTTTCACCTGAGCCGGTTTGAGCACCAGCGTGTTCCCCGCGGCGAGGCAGGCGGCGCTCTTCCACGCCAGCATCATCAGAGGGTAGTTCCACGGGATCACGATGGCACACACTCTGCAGGAGGCAAACAGAACGCCACACGCTTGAGCTCATCGGGAGTTTAAATGTTCACGGTTAAAAAGGTGCAGGATTTACCCGAGAGGCTCTCTCTTGGTGAACGTCAGGTTGCGGTTCGGTCTGGCCTGGTTTATGGGAATCGTCTTTCCCTGTGGAGAATATCATTTAGAGTTTACCTTAACAAGTTTTCACACATTGATTTCTATTTCGCATATTCTGAATTATTTGTGATGTTCTTGTCCTTTAAACTGTCTCTTGTCCTTTGACTTTGGCGTCTCGTATTTTAAAACTTAAAATAATGTTGAAGGTAGAAACAAGTTAATCGATTAATCGCAACTAACCGATTATTGAGTTTATAATAACGATCAACTAATTTAGTAATCGAACAATCGCTCTCTGGCAAAATAGACAAACTCCAAAACACGTTGTCTGCCGAGAGGTTTGAGATTCAGACAAAGCAAGAATTACTTCAAAAACACACAAAAACATGTGAATTTTGTGTTATTTATAAATTTTTCTTAAAAAAAAAAAAAAAAAAAAAAAAACATAATTTGTTGACGTCCTTAACTTTATCTGGGTCAAACTGAGTAAAAATCTCATATTCTTGCACCTTTCATGTTCTAAATAACTTATTGATTAATCAAAAGAAAAATAATTCTAATGTGTAATAATTCTAATCATGTTTGTACAGAAAAGCGCACATGACTTTCTTTCAGTCGGCGTTCTCTCATAAGGATTTATGTTAGCGCTCCATCCACTGGCAGCAGAGGGAATTACCACGGGGAAATACAAGTGACTGATTTGAGTCAGAAATGCTCAGAACGAGTCTGTAATGATTTATGGCCTTAAAAACAGCCCAGGAGAGCTCCGGATCTCTACCTTTGACGTCACTAACCACACGCCGCTCGGACCTGTTTTTCCTCAAACGTGTGACTAAAATGAGCCTCAAACTGAAGCTGTTTCTGACCCTTTGGACACAAACTATTGTCTGACTCTTTGTGAAGCTCAGACTCTGGAGTTTTGTGTCTGATTTACTCTGATTCCACTGAAACAAACTCTGCAAAGAGGAACATCAGACTTTAAAGTCCAACTGCATTTTCTTTGTTAAATCTATGAAGAAGTGAAGCTGTGTCTGTAGATTTTGTCTGATTAACATTTTGGGCTTTTGTTGGTTTTGACAATTCCTCTTTCAAAGCTGAAGCTAATCTAACAAAAAACTTGTAATAAAGTAAAAAAAAAAAGTCCAGGCAGAATCCATATAAAAGTCCTATTAAATTTTTTTGAATTTTAGTGTATTTTTTTATTTGCTTTTGGGGTAAAAACTGACTCTAATTCATCCCAGAATGTTTGATTTGACTGATAAGTGGGTCACAGCTTTCTTTTCATATTGAACACGTCCAGCAGCTGATTTTTGTTTCCTTATATCAGATGTGGATAAAAAGGAATAAATTAATTTAAAAATTTAGCATCTCGCCAGTGGGACAATAGCATCTGGATAATCTGGGAAGTTTGAGCGTGTTTTTGTGAGGCTCAGAGAAAGAGCAGAGAAGAAGAAGAAGAACTCCTGACACGTTTTTGATGAAGAACAATGAACAGGGATGAAAGAGAGAAAAGGTCAGCTTTGCGTGTCCTTTAAAACTCTTAGTAAGCTGTGCAAAAAAAATCAATACTACAATTTCAGAAGAGATGTAAGAGCACTCAGATTTATCAAGTTAGCTGGACCCTCAGGACGGACTGGAATCAAGACTTAGATCAAACCCAGCTTCTCTACGAAAGTCTTAAATTTCCATCGGAGCAAACCTGAAGAACCTGTGGTGGTGTCGGTGTTCACAGTGTTCTGTCGGGGATGAGGAGCGTCTCACCTGGATCTTGTCGCACCAACCGGCGAAGTATCTGAAGGTCTGGATGGACATGCCCACGTGAGTCTTCAGGGCCAGAGTGTACACGGCCCCAGAGTCCAGCGCCTCGATGGTGGCCAACTCCTCCTGGTGCTCCTCCATCAGGTCTGCCAGTCTGAGAGGGAGGGGAGAGGGGGAGAGGGGGGGGTGAGAGACGAGAGGGAGAGGAGAGGGGGGAGAGAGGGATAAGAGCGAGAGAGAGAGAGAGAGAGAGAGGATCAACAAGGGGGGGAGAGGGACAAGAGGGAGAGAGGGAGAGGTGGGGAGGGATGGGAGGAAGAGAGAAGGAGTGAGAGAGAGGGAGAGAGAGAGAGAGAGGGACGAGGGGGGAGGGATGAGAGCAAGGGAGAGAGAGAAAGAGGATCGATGAGGGGGGAGAGAGGGGGAGACAGAGGGAGAGAGGGAGAAGATAAAGTTATAAATGTCATATTCTTAAGACAAGATGACGTTATCAAAGTAACACAACACAATTGTTTAATGTTTATTAATGACTAACGTTACTCTTCCAGCTGCTTCCTTGCTTTACCTGTGTGTGTGTGTGTGTGTGTGTTGTGTGAGTCTGTGTGTGTGTGAGTGTGTGTGTGTTGTGTGAGTCTGTGTGTGTGTGTGTGTGTTGTGTGAGTGTGTGTGTGTGTGAGTGTGTGTGTTGTGTGTGTGTGTGTGTGTTGTGTGCGTTGTCTGTGTTGTGTGTGTGTGTGTGTGTGTGTGTGTGAGTGTGTGTGAGTGTGTGTTGTGTGTGTCTGTGTGTTGTGTGAGTCTGTGTGTGTGTGTGTGTTGTGTGAGTCTGTGTGTGTGTGTGTGTGTGAGTGTGTGTGTTGTGTGTGTGAGTCTGTGTGTGAGTCTGTGTGTGTGTTGTGTGTGTGCGTTGTGTGTGTGTTGTGTGTGTATGTTGTGTGTGCGTTGTGTGTGTTGTGTGTGTGTGTGTTGTGTGTGTGTTGTGTATGTTGTGTGTGTGTTGTGTATGTTGTGTGTGTGTGTGTATGTTGTGTGTGTGTTGTGTGTGTGTTGTGTATGTTGTGTGTGTGTTGTGTGTGTGTTGTGTGTGTGTTGTGTATGTTGTGTGTGTGTGTGTGTGTGTGTGTGTGTGTGTGTTGTGTATGTTGTGTGTCTGTTGTGTGTGTATCAAAGTGAGGCTTCCTGCCCTGACCCTGACAGGGCCTCACCTGTACAGCAGACTGCCTCTGTCCCGGGGGTTCATGCGGCCCCAGGGCCCCTCCTCGTACGCCTCTTTAGCAGCAGCTACAGCTCGGTCCACGTCTCCCACCGAACAGTACGACACTTTACAGATCACCTGCACGACAACACACTCCGCATGAGTCAAAGGATCACATTCAAAAATATGACAGCTTCTCACTTTCCACCGCTGCGAGTTGATCACAGGACTCTAAAACATCTATAAAACACTTCAAATTTATTATAAAATCTGAGTCTTTTAACCAATAATGAACTAATAAATATTATAATATCGCACCTCTTTTTAAAAGTATGAGTAAGAAAATGTGTCGTAGGTAAAGGTGGGTGACATGTCAAAAATATTCATCTAAATGTTCATATTCATATTAAAAGATCTCAATTTTCATTAAAATGTAACTTTTAAAGAGTTGCTTTTCATATGAATTGTGCTGTTCAAATACAGTTTGATTTGCACTAATCATTGAATCTCGATCTTCATTCAAATTTGAATAATTGCCCTGCCTTTGTTGTAGCTAAAGGTGGGTGATATTTTATTTTATTTTCAGATGGTTTGGAAACATTTTCACAGTTTGTTTTAATTGACGATGTACGTAATGTTAAAATGTAGCTCGTTTTCCTGACAACAATCACATATTACATGCTTTTGACCTCATCACGTGAAACAATACACAACATTTGTCACATCTGAACTGAACACGGTCATAATTAACGACTTTTACTCACCGATCCGTCTGTGGGGTTGACTGTGTTGTACGTCTTTCCGTTTTCGGCGTCTTCAAACTTCCCGTTGATGAAACACTGGTGCGGCATCTTCACCGTCATGTTGTTGGCTTCTTTGGTCACCTGCAGAAGAGTCGTGTTACATTATGTTTGGGGCATGATGTCTGAGGACACCAACAGGAGGTGGTCGTGTAATAATGATTTAACATACAGTATTTCTTTTACCATTTAAGCCGTCCACATTTAAAGCAAACTATAATGTATGACGTCAAAGAGAGAGTGCAGCTGGAGGAGTAACCACAGACACCGAGCAGCAATAAACAGAGAAGAAATGAATCAACATCATGTGTTACTGGCACCACCGGGACGTCACATGGTTAGATTTATATCGTTAAATACCATCCTTCCGCACAGGTAAGATAAATATATTTAATGTTTTGCTGAAACTAATTATACATTTTAGCAATTTTAGCCATTTTTAAAAAGTTTTGTACTATCACTTCCTGGTTGTAAATGATGACATCACACTAGGAAATTACTTTGAACACCGGGCTAAAACTCTGCTAATGTCAGACATTTTTTTGTCCGACAAATCTAAATATATGTGAACACCTTTATTTTGTTGAATTAATGTTTTAAAGGTAAAATAAGTTGTTTATTTTGGGTAAATTATGCAAAAGCTTTGGATGGAATGAGTCTCCCCAGAGTGATGTCATCAATTTTTACTTCCTGTAATTTTATACAGATTTTTCAGCTTTTCTCCACAAACCATGACATGATTGGTGTAAAAGACTAATTTTTATGTATGTTTATGTGAATACACCAAATAAAATTAAAATTTGAAAATCGTTATAAACTGTCATACGCACTTTAAGTTTGTGATCTATCAAAAGACAACTTGACGAGGAAATGAGAGGTTCTGTCCAAAAACTCCAGTTGGGGCTTTTAGAGACGAGGCAGAAAACGATAAGAGTCAAGAGAGACGACACACGAGCAGATCAGATCGCAAGTTAGAGGTTTGTGTTGTTTTTAGTAAAAATTCCATGTAAAGTTTTATAAATGAGACTCCAGATTTGGCGTAATGTAGTGACACAATTATCTACTACACAAGTATCTACTTTTAGACAAAGTTTGAGAAGTTTCGTCTGAACACAGTTTTAAAAAACCAAGACGCTTCGATTTCCATACGAATGTCATTTTCAATCTGAGGAGCCGTTCAGGGAAACTTGACATTAAATCCATCCTGGACAAATGGGATTACACCGATTTTATCTGCACTTCACGAGGTGGGTATTTTTTACTTTTTACCTTTTTACTCTAAACCTACATTTGAGAGCAGCAATATGTCCTTTCTCCATTATATTTTTAACCGAACTGAAAATGAAAAAGTACTTTCTGAATGGTGGAGTTATTTTTAGCATTTTCATCGCGACATCCTGCGTCCCGGCTTCTGAGTACAGTATACTAAAAAGTCCCATTGACTCACAAATTATTCATTATTTTTTATATTTATCAAAAATCTGCGCAAAATACTTAATGCCCTTAAAAGTAAAAAAACTTCAACACTTTTACTGAAGCAGATTTTTCTGTGGGACACTTTTTCTTCTCTTGTGTCTGTACTTCTCCTCCAGCTGGGCCTGTCACTCACGTAGTCCACGACGAGCTCCTCCTCCTGATCTTCTCCTCTCAGTTTCCTCACAAACATCTGGATGAAGTCCTGGAAGGTGGTGGCCATGTAGACGTCCTCGTTCTGCAGCAGCACCGAGGGACAGCGCTGCTTCACCTCCTCCACCAGCCTGAGCACACACGGGGTTAACACGGAAAAACGGTCTGCTTTTTGTGTTCACAAACGTAAACCAGGAGATGATGATTTGTTTGAGGAGCAACAACAGCTTAGGGCTTGGAGATACGACAAAAAGTGATTATCACGATTTTCTTGGGGCAGATCATGATTTCGATTCATGTTCACTTTGTATTTTTCTGTTGCCTTTAACAGAGCTGATTGTGATTTTTCTGACCAGTGCGACTGTGATTAGATTTTCAATTAATTTTTTAATAATATCATTCTCAAGTTCACATTTTCATCCAAATTTTGTCGCTTTCAGTTTTATTGTCACGTTCAGTTGTGTCTGTCAGATTTAAACACGTCTTTGTCACTTTTAGCAGCGTTTCTGTCGTTTATAGTTGTGTTTTTGTGGCTTTAAATTGTGTTTTGGAGCCTTGAGTTGTGTTTGTGGCACATTTTTGTCTCTTTTTAACTCACTGTTGCCTTTAACAGAGCTGCACCATTTGGGAAAAATATCTAACTGTGATTTTTCTGACCAGTGCGATTGTGATTAGATTTGGGATTTATGTTTAATAATAGGTTTCTGTTCAACATTTACATTTTAAACACAATTTTGTTGCTGTTTTCTGTCGCATTTTTGTCACATTCAATTGTGTTTGTCATATTTAAACACGTCTTTGTCGTTTTAAATCATGTTTTTTTGTCGCTTTTAGTCATGTTTTGGGGCATTGAGTCTCGTTTGTTGTTTGTAGGCGCGCTTTATCAAGCTAGCAGCAGCTATTATCGTGTTTAGACGGACGAAATGCTCAGAACGGGTCTGGCAATGATTTAAAGACTAAAAAAGCAGAAGATTCTCTGATAAGTGACGTAGATGAACCGAAAATACGTCCGAAAATCCAGGAAGTTCAGCAGGAAGTGTGTTTGACGCTCGGAGGGAGAGGATTTTCTGATAAACATTCCTCAAAACAGCGTGAATGAAGCTGAATGTAACTCCAGGTGTGTTTTTGATGATGGAACATTGTTAGAACAGGATTAAAAGCTCAAAAAAGTCAATGTAGCAGAATCTGTCATTTAAATAAAAGTACATTAAACGGGACACAAAACTTTAATCTTTGTCATAGAACACAGAACATAGAACATCTCTGTTTTATGAGCTTAATGTCTCTGTACATTGTCCCTTCAAATAAAGACTAAACTAAACACATTTTTCCTTTGCAGACAGGGATGGGACGATAATCTGTATTAAAGTATTTTAAAGGAACCGTATGTAAGATTTTGAACTTTGACAAATTTGACCAAACTGCGCCCCAGATACGACATAAACGCACTCAAATCAAATGTGGCTTTTTCTGTTGACAGCTTTGTTGTGGACACTGGTCTGACCTGACGACGTCCATCGAAGCTGCTCCAGATTTGAAGAAGTCTGTGGTGTCTTCGATCGTGGCCACATTACTCAGGATGCCCTTCCAGATGAGCTGCGGGAACAAACAGAGACGCTTTGGTCAATTCTCATGAGGATTCTTGAAGATAAAGCCACAGGGAGCTTTACAGTTTCACAAGCTTCTTCTTCTTCTCTGCTCACTCTAGAAACGTGGCTGTCATTCATTCATTTTCTCCCGCTTGTTCCCGTTCGGGGTCGCGGGGGACTGGAGCCTGTCCCAGTGACTTTGGGCCTTGGGCGGGGAACACCTTGGACTGTGGCCAACTCATCACAGCAAACACAGAGACACGGACAGATATTCTCTCTCACATTCATTCTCTACGGGCAATTTAGTGTTGCCAATTGACCTACACGTTTGTCTTTGGAGAGAACCATGGATGTATTTAATGAACTGGATAAGCCACGCCCCCTGTTTCCGTGTCCCAGATTGATTGGTGGCCGTGCAAGGTATTGCAGCCTCTTGGGCCCAACCTTTTTCTATAATTGCACATTATAATTGCCGACAGTACTTCATTATTTTCAGTATAAAAATAAAATAGAAGGAACCATTTCTAAAGTCACCAAAATTACCGCTTTTATATTAAGTGACGTCACGGTGAACATGTGCGAGCCACGAGAACGAGCCCAGAGACTAGAGATAGGTGTAAGTTGTATTTTATTTAATTTCAGATGCTTTCACATTTGATCTAATATGAAGAATACAATTTAATCACACAAGCTAACCTTTAAACCAAAACGTCGCTCAAAGCATCATGGGGGATTGTCGTCACACAGAAAAACGCTTTTGGCTTGATGAGCACACGCCATAGGGATGAACAGGGCGCCATATAACTTACTTATGGACTGATTTAATAGTGAAAGGTAATTAGGTAGGTCATGTATATTCTATAAAACAAATGTTGTAAATACTTAATGTGTGATGCTGTGTGAGAGCGCTTGAGTCAGAGAGTGGAATTTGTGAATTGATCTTACTAATCTTTTGTTGTTTGCACTGTACTATTTATTCTTGTAAGTCAGGGACTGCAGATGGAAACTAGCTATTTAGCTATAATCTGGTGCGGAACATCTCTGTTTTTTATGAGCTTAATGTCTCTGTACATTGTCCCTTCAAATAAAGACTAAACTAAACTAAACTATTTTTAATTCATCTTCCGGATTTCATTATAGTTCTGCAGAGAGAACCCACAGTAACACAGGGAGAACATGCAGACTCCACCCACAGAGATCGCGTGATGTTGGTCTGGTCCGAGATTCAAACCCACGTTCTCTTCACTGAGAGGCAGGAGCTCTAACCACTCTGCCACCGTGTACGCCCCACGTGGCCCACCGTTTACTCCTCCAGCCTCCTCACACACGACATTCACACGGGACAATCGCTTATGAAAACAGACGTCACATACCCGTCCCGCCCGGTCTATGGGGAGAATTTACTTCGAGAACGGTCATTCCACCATGTTTTATTTGATTATTTAAACTCAAACTAAAGTAATAAACGATGAGTGTGAGTCAAACCTGACCCTGATCTGGTCGGCCATCTTCCTCTCGTCGTCGGTCAGCTCCACACTCGAGCTCTCGCCCGAGGAAAAGTACTTTGAGGCTGGAATCATCTTTCCGTCCTCAAACTGAAGGTTCTTCACCAGGAGCTGAGAGCAAACACAGACTCATTAACCTTACTTTAAAAAATACATTTAATGCACACTTGGACAATTAAGATTTTAGTCCATTTTAATCTAAATCCGCCGTGACTGCTGTGTTTCATTTTACTATTTAACTTATTATTATTATACCAACTACCTATAGATACCACCATCTATGATATCTGCAATCTAGATGAGTTTAAATTTATAAGTCTCATTGTTGATTTTCTAACCTTTTGTTAAATCAGCAATTTCTGGGAATCCCTCCGAGACAACTGCTGGTGTAATTTTGGGCTTTCCCAAAATAATTCAATTTTATTCGATATATATATTTTTTACATTTACAGTTTGATTGAGTATTTGGTGTATTAATATTGTTTATTATTTATTATGAAATTTTCAGTTCACTTCAAGGCGACATCTTGTTGTTTTTTACTATACAATTTTATTTAGCAATAAACTACATTCATCGATCATTATTGTACATTTGTTTGTTGTAAACCACAAAACTGATATAAAACTTAGAAGCTTAGAATAGAAACGTGTCCATAGAGTTCCCATTCAAAACTGCAGAACCGCAAGCCCCACCTCTTCATAGTGATAAGCCCCGCCCCTTCATAGTGATTTTCAGCAGTATCTAGCTGTTCAGTTTCACTAAGGCTCTTTTGTTGTTGGAAAGCTTTACATAACACTTTAGAACTCGACACGTTTGAGGTCTCTGGATTCTGAATTCGCAGGGATAACTTTCTGAGCACTCGAGCCTCAGTCGCAGGAAAATACAGTATTAACTCAAACATGCGGGAACGTGCAGGTCTGGCCTCAGAGACTCGTGAATAGTGCTTGTAAACTCATGAACTCGTGAATATTTAGGATGCTGGGGCTGGATTATGTAAGTGAGAGACACATGAGACTGATGTAAAGACTTTAACATGAACTAGTTCTGTTTTTCAAGTTTCAAAACAGTAAAAGTCAGATACAGGGCCTTAAATCAATAATGTTAAAATAACGCCACCAACTGAACTAACCTGTTCTAAGTACTTTTACCAAGTCTGTCTGCTTTGCATTTAAGGTGAGACGCTACAGGCAAAACTCTTTTTTTTTTTCAATTTTTTGTTTTTGGTTAGTTTTCCCTCACAACACATCGGCTTTCATGTGGAAACAACAAACGTGTCCAATCTGCTCCTAAAGATGTTTTATTGTTTCATTGAATCCACTTCATCCATAGATTTCTCTGGGACCTCCCTCAAGACATAAAGATCAGCCTTAAAGTAGCTCCTACACACATCAAACTTTACAGTGTTGGACTCAACAAGATTTTGACAAAACGTACAGAAGGATTTTTTGATCTCTAATTCTAAAATGGATTTATTGAAGTTTTAAGTCAAAAAAATGAGGCGAAATTTGAATTCTTAGGACAATTTTCAGTCAATTTTCAGTTTACTAAATAAGACATCCAAAATCCCCTCTGTAAATTTTTTTGTAACTAATATGTTACAAAATGAACCAAGAAATTTAAACCTGGTTCTGTCCATTTTTCAGATTTAAATGTCCCAAATATGTGGATTTCTGCCAGTTTTTACATAAAAAGTCTACATGAAAACATGACATGATGAAAAATTTGTAATAAATGTTTTTCTTACATTTATGTGAGTAAACTACAGGAGAAGTTTCAAATTAATATCTTTAAAGATTTTTTTCCTATTCACCTGCAGCGTCTCACCTTAAGCTCACTTATGTTTGCCTTTAGCTTTGAGACAAACACTTTAATAAACACATAGGTTCCTCCGGGGACGTTTTTGTTGCGTACATAAAGGTTTTCACCTGCTGCAGTGATTATCCATCTGGGATTCGCTCTCCGCCATGAGATCTTTTTTATTTTGATTCATTTTAACAAGACTCGGCTAATCCCCACAGAGAATGAACGGAGCGGTAACTGAAGATCTGCACTTTTACGACAACCAGAACTAACCGAGCGCCATCGAGAAAAGGGCATGTTAATGTTAATGCCGTGACTCACCGCGTTCCCGTCGGTCCCGTACAGCACCAGGCCGCTCTTGGACACGACCCCGGGCTGAGACGCGCCTTCGATCTGCAGAGGTTCACCGGCCGGGACCGAGCCTCCCAACATGGACGAGCCATACAGAGTCACGGGCTGCACCGGGAACAGGAACCGGGAACAGGAACGGGGAAGAGAGACCGGGAAGAGAGACCGGGAAGAGAGACCGGGAAGAGAAGAATACAACTGTCAGAGGAGTATAAGACACACAACATGGACGAGCCGTACAGAGTCACAGGCTGCACCGGGAACAGGAACCGGAAAGAGGAACCTGGAGGAAAGACCAGGAAGAGAGACCAGGAAGAGGAAACTGGAAGAAAGACCAGGAAGAAAGACTGGGAAGCGGAACCAGGACGAGAGACCAGGAAGAGGAAACTGGAAGAGGAACTAGAAAGAGAGACCGGGAAGAGGAACCGGCGAAGAGAAACCTGGAGGAAAGACCGGAAAGAGAGACCGGGAAGAGGAACCTGGAAGAAAGATCGGGAAGAGAGACCAGGAAGAGGAACCTGGAAGAAAGATCGGGAAGAGAGACCAGGAAGAGGAACCAGGAAGAGAGACCGGGAAGAGGAACCTGGAAGAAAGACCGGGAAGAGAGACCGGGAAGAGGAAACTGGAAGAGGAACTAGAAAGAGAGACCGGGAAGAGAGACCGGGAAGAGGAACCGGCGAAGAGAAACCTGGAGGAAAGACCGGGAAGAGAGACCAGGAAGAGGAACCAGGAAGAGAGACCAGGAAGAGAGATCGGGAAGAGGAAACTGGAAGAGGAACTAGAAAGAGAGACCGGGAAGAGAGACCGGGAAGAGGAACCGGCGAAGAGAAACCTGGAGGAAAGACCGGGAAGAGAGACCAGGAAGAGAGATAGGGAAGAAGAACCAGGGAGAGAGACCGGTTTAAAGTCTACATGACAGGTTAGACACACATTTGACTAAAACATCGTGAATATGATTGTATTTAAGATTTTATTAAACATTTTGTCTATTCGTCCCCAATTTCATACGTTTTATAATGTTACCTCCTGGTTGGACATGAGCAGTAAATATGACATAGTTAGAGGTAATTCCACAACTGTTACCATAGCAACCAGACTGTAAACAAGGGCCAAATCCACATAAATTACACAATAGTCATGATTTGACAAATAACAATACTTGATAGGACTTTTATTTGGTTGAACTGCCATTTAAACTGTCAGAAAAGAGTTCAGCATTAACTGTCCATTTATTTTCAACTGTGCGTCACATTTTGATGACATCACAGAGGGATTACATTTTAGAACTCAGCACTACTTCCTGTCATTTTATACTTTTATTTATCAAAATTTCTTCTGGAACTGCAACTTCAAAAATGTAACACTATGATAAATATTTTACAGAATTTGAATATAATGAGAACCTGTCATGTAGACTTTAACATTTCAAAACAATTTTGATGTAGAATGTAAAAATATCATATGCATTTTATCGTCAGGAGGATCAAACACATTATAGTTATTTATTATATAACACACTAGACCAGTCAAGATAACATATTATGAAACTACTGCACATCACTGACACTGACAAATGTTTTTAATGCCCAAAGGTAATGTTTTAGCACTTTTAGTCCGAGTGGATGAATTAATGTGGTTTTGTACAATTGAAATGCTGCAACAAAATCATTTCTTGAAAATAATTAATTAAGTGTATTTATCTATTTAACAATGTCATAAAAACAGGACGTGCAATAAAAAACACGCACAATGACACCCTTAAGTACTTAGTGTCATTAGTGAGTTCTAGATTTAGTCATTTTTCAAATCTCAACTGTTAATAAACAAAAACGATTCAAAAAAGTTTCTCGTGAGTGAAAAAACAATGTGCACACGATACAGTTTGAGCCTGGTAAGTATTTCTGGTTGTTTGTCGTTCTGAGTGTTTGTCGTTCACCTGACCATCGATGACCGTCCAGGCCCCGGGAACTTTGTCATGTCCCCGGATCCAGTTATGGATGGACTCTGCCGGCTGGGACATGTTCACCTGAGAGAGGGGGAGGGGGAGAGGGGGAGGGGGAGGGAGAGGGGGAGAGGCAGGGGGGAGGGCGAGTTAGAATAGTTCAACAAACGTTCAAACTGTACGACTCTCTTCTAAAAATGATTTCTACCGGAGTTTAAATCATCTTGGGAGTATGAATCTGGATGTGAAATTTGTGTCTCAGGTTGTAGTGTGTGCCCTGTAACTGGAGGGTTGGCAGTTTGATCTCAACTAATCGTGACTAGTCGACTACAACAAATAATCCACTATAAAATGTGATAATCGTCTAATCGTTAACTGGACTGTACAGACTCTAAAACACACGTCAAAAGACTTTTATAACAAAGACTGTGAAATTAATACATCAAAAATAATAGATTGTTGACGATTTTTATTGTAAACCATCATTCACAAATATTGTCTATCTAGAACCCTTCAGTCCCACAATTCAACATCTATTTGGCTGATAAAGTATTTAAAAAGTTTATATATACAATAGAAATAATGGTTAGTTACAGCGCTAAACGTTAATATTATTTTGTTGACGTTTATTTAACCAGGAAAGTCCCACTGAGATTTCCTGTGGGAGGAGCCTGTTGTACATGCATTTAGTGGAAGCACCTGAGACCTACATAGACACAGGGAGAACATGCAAACTCCACCCAGAATGAATAAATGCGTTGGCACAGAATGGCAGCCACATGTCGAGCCCAGGGCAGCTGTGACCACAAGTCTTTGGCTTCAAGTCCAGGTCAAGTCTTTTCTTTACATGCAATTATGAATTTATTATTAATGAATGAATTTGTAAATGGTCCTTCTTAAAATTTTGGTCACAGATATAGTTGGAGGGACAGTTTGTTCCTCTAAAATTAAACATTGATAGTGCATCTAACTATTGTAAATAGAAGAGTCAAATTACAACTATTTTCTTGCGGAGAAAAAACAAGTCTCAAGTCACAGGCTCCAAGTCCAAGTCAAGACTTGAGTCAAGGCTCAAGTCACTAAAATAGTGGCTCAAGTGACTTGAGTCTAGACTTGCAAGTGAGTGACGTCATAAAGTGTGAGTACAGGGTTGTGCACATAATCCTTTTTAAAAAATTTTTTTATTAAGAGTCAGTCATTTAAAAACGTCAATAATCTCCTTGGGTTGTGTTCATCGAGAGTTTCAGAGACAATTCAAATCAGACTATTTTTTGATTAAAAGTCTATAATGTGTAATGTTTAAGATAATGATATTAATATTGAGTAGGTTCTGTAGAAGACGTTATTATGAAACTTTCTCATGACAAACTTACACAAAGTTACACAGAGTCACAGCAGCTGCTCAAACCCACGTGGAGCCTCAGAATAGCACAGTGAGACCTGAAGAGGCGTGTCTGCAGCCAACCAATCAGAGCGCAGCCAGCCCCTATGACAAGCCAATCAGAGCGCAGCAAACCAGAGCTCAGCCAATCAGAGCTCAGCCAATCACAGAATAGCGAGCCCTAGTTATGGGCCAATCAGAGCGCGGCTGGCCCCGCCCCTCTCTAAGCGCATGAAAGACTCTTTTACAAACTGTGGATAAAACCACACCGGGCTGAAGGAAAATTCCACACATGAATGACACGAGTGTTAGAGAAAAGTCAAGGGCAGAAGTAAGAAATCCAATGAGCTTTGAGCTCTGACCTCCGAGCTGAGAGTCCTGCTTTATGGAGCCAATATAGGAAATAATAATACACATATTTCTGGTTTAGACCTGGTTTAGTCCTGGTTTAGACCTGGTTTAGACCTGGTTTAGACCTGAGGCCTGTCCTCTGAAGCTGGATGAGTGGGTCAGAGGTCACTTCGGGGTTAAACCTGGTGTAGAATCTGGTTCATTTCCTCCAGAGTAAGTCCCTATGGCAACAGGCCCCTCCCACCTGCTCTGGCTAAGGCTAAGTTCAGCTCAAACGGCACCTGCAGCTGACCAATCAGATCTCACCATCACTGTGACATCACCTTCCTCCAGAATCCTGTGGATTTGGACAGGGATTGTACAAAGAGCTCCAGAGAGAGACTGTTCACAGATCAACAAAACAACTTAGATCAACAAAACAACTGAGGATTATCTTTTTCAGAGGAACAGATTATTTTGTGAAGGAATCAAGTCGAGGAATCTACAGCCAATGATGAACACGCAGCTCGTCACAGCCTGTGCTTTACTCTCACCGTTACACCTGGTTAAAGGAGACAAACAGAGCTTGGCTCTGATGCCTCGATATCAAACTCACATTGAGTGAATCAACAACACTTTCTCTTCTTTTCTGACTTTAGCCGTTGCACAGTGTTTCTCTTTGTCAGAATTTTACTTTTTTTTTTATTTATTGAGGATGATGCTTGTTCTTCCTGTGATTAGTACGCTCTCTCCAGTGTTCTGATTGGCCGGCTGCCGCTAACCCCGCCCCTTTATGTGAACGCACACGTGTCATTCAGAAAGTCTTCTGTTAAAAGAACAACATATGAACCCTTTACGACTGATCCAGAGAGCTCAAGTCTCAGTCGATCCAGGAGCGACTGAACCAGGGTCAGACAGATCCAACAGGCCTCTGGTTTAGACCGGGTTTAGTCCTGGTTTAGTCCTGATCTCTTTGTTTTTTTTTTTCTTTTTTAAAACTAAAAATTATTTTGTGACAGAGCAATTTTGTTGCTTGTTCAGAGAAAGGAAACTTGTTAATGCAAAATATCTGACATGGGTGCATTTGTGCAGGTCGTGGTTTAACAAAAAACACTGTTGATATTATTGATATGATATTATACATCAGAGAATGTTGTTGCAGATATCGACTGTCACGTGCATCACAAAATCCTGATATTATTAGTTCTCAGATTTAATAAAAAACGTTTTCCTTCTCACTTTAGCGTTGGATTTCCTCTGGATTCCTTCATAAGTGGCTCCTTCTTCAGTCTGTGGGATTCGCGGAGCTTTTCCGTCTGCGATCAGCTGCACCGACTCCACCTGAACAAAAGTACGGAGTTATCTGGAGAAAAGCATGATTAGTGTGGACAACGTTTGTATTTTATCAATAAGAATCCATCTGGAACGTCCTGCATCCTCTTCAGAGCCAACAAGGTCCGCACAGATCGGTAAAGAGTCGTTTTTCTAACCGATAGAATGAAGAAAAAATAAAACAATGGAATGCATAGACCAGGTATTTGCTCAGAGGTCACACACGCACAGACCAGCTGTTGTTTGCTGTTTTGTTTCATTCACATGTTTCATTGTTTGTTTCATTCATCTTTTCACCTCTGCTTGTTTGACTTATCTCCATCTTTCACATTTTAAAATAATAACAACGCATTGAATTTATAAAGCGCCTTTCAAGACACTCAAAGCACTTTACAGGATCATAATTCATTCATTCATCAACTTTAATGGATCAACGTTAATGAGCTTTTTAGGGACGCACCAATACTGATGCTGGTATTGAATGTCAGTGCCGATACGGAAGACTTCACTAAATCCTGGTTGGGTCTTTAAGTTGATGTAATAAGACCATTTCCAGGCGCTTGTTGGTCCAGAACATCACGATGTTTGAGATTTTATTCATACAAAATTAAAGAACAGTTACATCGCTCATTTGGATCAGTTTAGTAATTCTTGATATTGGAAAATAAATACTAGTTTCAGCCTCTGCAGTGGTATCGGTCGATATCGGGAATCGTCAGATACTTAAAGCCCAAGTATCGGATCTGAAAAAGCTGAAACGGTGCATCCCCAATTATTTTACTCAAAGTTGTTTTTTGATGCCTGCATGTTTGAGTTGATCCTGTATTGTCCAGTAACTGACGCTCAAGTGTTCAGAGACATCCTGTTTTCACCTACCCCCTTGCCCCGCCCACATCCCTGTAATTAGTTGTGATTATTTGATCAATTAAAGAATCCGAGTGACACGTGGAGTTCTAAAACGTCACACGGCCGCTTTTCAAAAATACAAACATGTAAATGACAATCTGCTGCTTGTTACAGGGAAATGTCACTATGAGGAGGCGGAGATTATCACAGAAGAGGCGGAGCTTATCACTCAAGAGGCAGGGCTTATCAGAACCACAGTTTTGAACAGGAAGTCAATGGGCCTGTTTCTAAGGTCTCTGTCATGGATGTATTAAAAGAACTGGATAAGGTACGCCCCCTCTGTCTGTGGTCCCAGATTGATTAGTGGCTGTGCGAGGTACTGCAGCCTCTTGGAACCAGCCTTTTTCTAAAATTGCTCATTATAATTGCAGACAGTACTTAATTATTATCGGTATTGTCATGAGCTTAGTGCCTCCTCCCTCCTGTGTGTGTGTGTGTTTCCTCCTCCCCTCCTGTGGTGTCCTTGTTTGGAGCCATAGAACTATAATAAAACCTGGAAGATGAATCCAAGATGGCCGTCCTGTTTATCCCTATGGAGAGTGCTCATTGGCGCATGACCCCAAAAAAGTTTCTTACTTCCGCATTTACTTCCTGATACGATGGCTGACATCTTTGTTTTACTTCCTGAAACGATGGCTGCCATCTTTGTTTTAGGGCGCCACGTGACGACAATCCCCCACTTCATATAAAAACGGTAATTTCGGTGATTATAGAAACGGTAGAAAAGAACATTTCCTTCTATTTTATTTAAATACAGATAATAATTCAGTACTGTCTGCAATTATAATGTGCAATTTTAGAAAAATTGCACATTATAATTATTATTATGTGGCCGTGCAGTACCTCGCACGGCCACAAATCAATCTGGGACCACAGTCAGAGGGGGCGTACCTTATCCAGTTCTTTTAATACATCCATGTTTGGAGCTTCCTGGGCATGACTGATTGGCACACCTGGATCCCATCTGCAATCAAGCATACACCCTCTGCAGTACAAAAGCTTGGCTCATTCATCCACACCCTGCCAGATCGTTCAGTCTACTTCCGCGGTGAACTCCTTGGCTTTTTTTTTTGTATCTCTCGTTAGTTGTCTCTTGTGGATTTTTGCTTACCAAGGACTTTGTTTCCTCCAGCCTGCTCCTGCCTGCTATCCTGGTTCTCACCTGTGCTCCTCTGTCCTTCCTGCTCCCGCCTGCTGTCCTGGTACTCACCTGTGCTCCTCGGTCCAGCCTGCTCCTGCCTGCTATCCCGGTACTCACCTGTGCTCCTTGGTCCAGCCTGCTCCCGCCTGCCGTCCCGGTCCTCACCCGTGCTTCCTGGTCCAGCCTACTCCCCCTCAGCCAACTCTCAATAAATAATTCTGTATTGATCCATATCTCTGGTCTGCTTCATTGGGTCCGCCTGTCGTTACCTCCTAACAGGTATTTAAATAAAATAGAAGGAAATGTTCTTTTCTATCGTTTCTAAAATCTAAAATTTATATGAAGTGGGGGATTGTCGTCACGTGGCGCCCTAAAGCAAAGATGGCAGCCTCCGTTTCAGGAAGTAAAGCAAAGATGGCAGCCTCCGTATCAGGAAGTAAATGCGGAAGTAAGAAACTTTTTTGGAGTCATGCGCCAATGAGCACTCTCCATAGGGATAAACAGGACGGCCATCTTGGATTCATCTTCCAGGTTTTATTATAGTTCTATGGTCTCTGTAAACAGCAGCAGTTCGCTAAAGCTAACTGTTTCTCACAGCTAATGCTAACTTTTATTAAAACGTGAAATATAACAAAGCAATTTTAAAGTCTGTCAGTGTGATTTTGGGCACTACATGAATAAATTGAATTGAACTGAATGCGTATAATGTAAAATGATAATCCACTTTTGTTATTGTTCAGTTCTAACTTCCTTAAAAACCAGCACACGTCCTCTTTGAGTCTTTACCATGGCCTTGATGCCCTCGGGGAACAGGAAGCGGTTGTAGAGCGTGTCCACGGTGTCGTTGGGCTCCACGGGACACTCTCTCTGCAGCAGGATGGGCCCCGTGTCCAGACCGTCGTCGGCCCAGAACACGCTGAAGCCGGCCCTCTTGTCGCCGTGGATCAGCGTCCTGCGCGGGGACAGAAGGGGACACGGTCAGAACACGGCAGAGCGACGGGAGACAACATTAGAACTGAAATGGTAAGTCCAACTGTGTCCAGAGCTAAACCGTCCAGTGCCACAGCTCGTTTGGAGAGGTCCGTGAGCCGGTTGCCGTGGTCACATTCACCAAAATAACAGCATTTGACAATCAAGACCCCCAAATATAAAAAATTGGAAACCCGCAATGTAATTAAGAAGCTTTATGTCTAATGTTTGATTCTATTTTGAGAATAGACCTAGATAAATGAATTTGATTGGCCAACATATAGAAATCAAATTGTATCAATTTTCAATTTTTTCCCATAATCCCAAAGACCCACAAAAATCATTTTACAAGCGGGGGGAGGAGTCAGGAGACAAATGCATGGATAAGTCTCTCCAAGTCTGGTTTAGACACTGCACTTTGATCTAATCAAAATCATAATTTGAATGGACGCAATTAGCAAAAATCTTAAAGGCTGCAAGACTACTGATTTTTTTTTTATATTTTGAGTCACAACAAGCTCGTTTTAAGCTTTAGAAGGAAAACAATCCGTTCAATTGAATATCTCAGCATTTGTTCTCTTGAGTTGTAGATATTACGCTGGTTAATGCTGTATCACAACAAAACATTGTGCAATACATTGTACCTCCTCAGTTAATACAGTTTACTGTCCGGCCATAACTCTGCTATTTTTACCTTCAGGAGGAAATACAGGAAGAGCTGTAAAATAAAGAGTCGTTTGATAAGAGCTGCAGGTAATGACCGACAACAGCTGATAACAATGTGACGTGTAACACTTTGTCATCCAGAATCAGGTCATTGTGTTTGACACGGATGATACTGATCAGTGTTTGTCATATTTAAGTATGATTTTGATACTTTCAAATATGCCTTAACCTTAAAAGAGAATATAGTTTTGACACTAGTTGTAGTTCCTTTAGTATCTTAGTATCTAAAATAAACTAAAAGTAAAGCAAAAAATAAGTAAATCCTGATCATTAGTAGTAGTTCATTATATACCTCTAATGACTAGAAATGTGGGTATTTTGTCCGTACATTAGTCAGCGATTATTTCTATTGTACATTGTGTTGTGCAGTAGTCGTGTACCACAGTCCTGGAGCGTGGGCCACAGAGGGGCAGGACAGACCGATAAGAGCAGTAGCAGCAGTAGTACTGCAGTAGTAGTAGTAGTATTACAGTAGTATAGCAGTAGTATTGTAGTGGTAGTAGTAGTATTGTAGTAGTAGTAGTACTGTAGTTGTAGTAGTACTGTGCTGTACACTGCTGGTGCGTGGGCCACAGAGGGGCAGGACAGACTGATAAGAGCAGCAGGTTTGGTCCATTTCACACAAACTCAAACTGGTTTGGACCAAACCTGGTCAGACACAGATAGCACGCTCTTATCTCCGACCGGGACGTTTACACCGACCGAGCCGCGCTTCACCGGGACATTTAACACGTACACTGGGGTTTCACTGGGCCTGAAAAGGAAATTTACTGAGAACTATCTGAAACATTTAAACTAAGAGCCGGGACATGTCTGCTGTACCACTGTCTTCTGCTGTGTTTATTGTAGGACTCTGCAGCTGTTTTGAACTGAGTTACATTCAGTGTTTGTGATCATTCATTTTAGGATTTTATAAAGACATAGAACATTGAACATGACACGATCTGGTCTGGTCCAGTCCAGGTCCAGTCCTGGTCCACTCACCAGTTGATGGCGGAGGCCCCTGGTTCAGTCCTGGTCTAGTCCTGGTCTAGTCCTGGTCCAGTCCCAGTCCTGGTCCCAGTCCCGGTCCTGGTCCAGTCCTGGTCCATTCCTGGTCCTGGTCCAGTCCCAGTCCAGTCCACTCATCAGTTGATGGCGGAGGCCCCTGGTTCAGTCCTGGTCTAGTCCCAGTCCTGGTCCAGTCCTGGTCCTGGTCCAGTCCTGGTCCTGGTCCAGTCCAGTCCAGTCCACTCACCAGTTGATGGCGGAGGCCCCTGGTTCAGTCCTGGTCTAGTCCCGGTCCTGGTCCAGTCCTGGTCCAGTCCTGGTCCTGGTCCAGTCCCAGTCCAGTCCACTCATCAGTTGATGGCGGAGGCCCCTGGTTCAGTCCTGGTCTAGTCCCGGTCCTGGTCCAGTCCTGGTCCAGTCCCAGTCCAGTCCACTCACCAGTTGATGGCGGAGGCCCCTGGTTCAGTCCTGGTCTAGTCCCGGTCCTGGTCCAGTCCTGGTCCAGTCCCGGTCCTGGTCCAGTCCCAGTCCAGTCCACTCACCAGTTGATGGCGGAGGCCCCGCGGTGCAGGGGCAGCAGGGAGGGGTGGTAGATGATGGATCCGTGGCGGGGCAGGTCGATCACGTTCATGGGGATGAACTGGGAGCAGAAGGGCATGACGTTGAGCTCGGCGCCCACAGAGGCGTAGGCCTGCACCACCTCCGCGATGGGCTGACCTTTGACCCTCCAGCGCGGGAACTTAAAGACCGGAGTGCCGTCCTTCTCCGCCGCCACAGCTGCCGACAGAGCACCGGGTCAGAGGCACAGCGCGAGGAACGAGACGGGACGAAAACGTCACAATTATCTGCACCGTGACCAAACCACTGTGACATACTGGATTAGCTTTTCTCCAGCTTCATAAAATCAAACTTTCTGATTGAAAAAGTAACGATATTGTCACATAAACATGAAGTACTTAACATTTTTTTGGGAGAAAAGACTGAACTGAAATGACTCACTGTTGCAGCCTATGATTTTCACAATAGAAAAGAAACCTATTTTCAAGTGAAATACTGTAGAAATGTGTGTGAGTCATTTCCTCCAGTAAACGATAAAGTTACATTGAAATTGGTCACAAATAGCAACTGCATGAATCCTTCAAAAATGGTCAGTGCCTTTAAATGTAGAGTTTGTCTTCATTTCTTAAATTTCTCTTAAAATATAAAAATGTTATTTTAATTTTTGTTGCTGTTATGTTGTTTTTTTTCCCCTTTGCCCCGGGTCACCCTCGAAAAATAGGTTTCGATCTCAATGGGTTCTTACCTGATTAAATAAAGGTGAACGAAATAATAGTAATAATAATAATAATAATAATAATA
Organism: Rhinogobius similis; assembly: GCA_019453435.1. Taxonomy (NCBI): domain Eukaryota; kingdom Metazoa; phylum Chordata; class Actinopteri; order Gobiiformes; family Gobiidae; genus Rhinogobius; species Rhinogobius similis. The sequence continues at coordinate 5,079,282 of CM033619.1, read as the reverse complement.
ATAATAATAATAATAATAATAATAAAATAGAATATAATAGATTCGCCCTATGATTTCTACATACATTTAACAATAACTCTCTAATTTACAGACTTTCTGTGGAGCTGACGGCCCAAATTATGAAACAGTGTGTTTTTGCAATAAATACCAGACCAATTTCACAAACATCTCAAAACATATTATTGCAATAAGAAAAAAACTGCAAAATCACTCATTTTATTTGTTAACTACTTGTGGAATGTGTGCGCAATGACGGTCCTGTTTTTTAAATGTAATGTTTTTAAAATGTTTAAATCAGATCTTATGCATAAATGTGTTTATTCTCGCAAGGACTTTTATTTAATCAACCACACTGTATATTATTACAACAGAAACAGATTTAAAAAGTAGAAAAATGCAACTGAGAAAAAACCATCCCATGCTTTTGAGGGCCCCTCCCTGCTCTGGGCCCCGGGGGAACCAGCACTCTTTACCCCCCCAGTGCGACGCCCCTGGACGGATTTCACAACAAATCTATGAGTGAATATAACATGGGAGATGCAGATGTTTTTGTTTTCCAGGTGAAACGTCAACGTTAAGGGAGAAAACTGACCCAAAACATCGATGTTTCAGATTTAGATTCTCTCCTCGTTCACCACCAGAGCCCTATCCACCGATCAGTCGACTAAACTATGAAATATCTCTAAGTATCTCTCGCCCAAACTGCACTCAAAAGACACCAACTGCACAGGAGTTCATGCAAAAACAACTATTTATACAGAAAACATTAGCAAACGTTGTATTCATGTGTTAGATAGCATGATTCACTGCAACATCTTCAGCTAACTCACTCCAAATCTTCTTGTTTCTGCTGTTTTTGTCATAAATCCCTTTAATCTGCATAAAATAACTGGTCAACTGATAAATGCGTGACACCATCGACCAATTAATCGACTAAATGAGCTAAGGATTACAGCACTATTCACCACCGCACTACACATTTCCACATTCGATAATGATTACTGGAGACATTTTAGAAACAAACCTTAACTATAACAGTACTAAGTCCAAACCACAGACATATTATATAACGGTAAAAAATATTATATTACAGCAAAAAATGATAAATCTTCACAGTATTTAAGTGTTTTTGGGACATCTTGAAACAAATTAGTATTCTAAATATCAACCCAATATCACATTTTAGAGTTTATGATTATCGTGAGAAAAAACATCAGGATTTCACAATTGTTCACGATTTTGAGACTTTTATTTTCGTTACTATTCCTCCAGTTTGTGACCAGCTTCATGAAACTGAACTTTCTGAGCGAGAAAATAAATTAAATCAGACAAAATCAGCCTGATAAAAAGTACTTTATATTTACAGACCAAAAAAAAAATGCATCTAGATTGAATTAAAAACACCTCACGCTTATTATTTTCTAGTTCTTATGATTATGTTGTGACTAGAGCTGCACGATATTGGAAATGACTGCGATACGGCTCTTAAGATCGACAAAATCAATATTATCACGATATTTAAATACACTTTTGACTAAAGCTGAAACTGACGATTATTTTAGAAGTCAGTAGAGCTGCACGATATCGGAAATGAGTGCGATATGGTGTCATGTGTTATGATAACGATATTATTGCAATATTTTCCCTCATTTGTATATATTTTTCATTTGTTTCCCAGGTATAAAGGATAACAATTAAGTACTCAACTCTTACTGTAAAATATAGCAGCTTAGTACAAATATTACATTGGAGACATTTGGAGTTGTGAAGTATCTGCTCTGAGAGGAGATACTGGTACAGATAATTGTTTATTCAGTTGCCTCTAGGCTGTGGAGCCAAAAGGGGACAAGGGTAATTACAGGTCAAAATTAGGTCGGTTGACCATAAACTAAGAGTCTGTAAGTTTGGGAATCTTTTATGAGGGGCAATAAAGAAACATTTGTGAGTGGGTTTCCTTATCTGAAAAGGGGTTTGTCTCCTTTGAAGGAGCAGTTGGTCTACCATATATAAAGCTATGTTACACTAGAATCGGGGAGATCCTATATTTGGCCACAGTGGGACTCCCAGGCAATGTCGACTGTCTGTATGGGATGCTGCTTTCTGTAATAAACTTCCTTTAATATTCAGAAGCTAGCGTCCACGAGTCTTCTTCTACTGATTGACACACCGACCAACATCTTCAGAAACCACAGATTGGCGTCACGAAACCACAGTTGCTTATCCATTACTCAGACATTTTAAACATTTCTGACATTTTATTCACTTATTCACTTCATTCATGTGTTTATAAAATAGTGGGGAAAAAATGATGAGGATTTTGAAGCAAGAACTTTAACAATAAAATACTTTAATATTCACTTGCGCTTTTGAAGGCGAACATTCAAGGTTTAACCAGAAGGAATTATCGTGCATCTTTGCCATACGCACATTGCAATAGTTATTATCGCGATAACAATATTTTTTCGATATATTGTGCAGCTCTACTAGTCAGCAATTATTTTTATTCTAGATTGTGACTTTTTTTAACCCAATAAATGTTGAAATATTGTGAATGAAGCTTCTAGACGGAGAATATTTATGAATAAAGTGTAGAATTGAGGAAAATCAGAAATGGTCTGTTCTTTTTTGCCATTTTTATTTAATAATGTCAACTTCTTTGTTATAGAAGTCTTTAAGTTATAGTCAACTATTTTTGATGCAATAATGTCTGTTCTATTAAAATTAAAAACAACAAATACAAAACTGAGGCTAATTTAGTTTGAAAAAGATAGGTTTTTCACTCTTTTCACTGTTTTACTTTTTAAAACTGAACATTTCCATCAGATGAAGACTTTGCTGTCACTGCGATATATTTTGTTTGCTGCGACATCGTTATTGCGTTAGACAATATCGCAATGTCGATGCTTTTGCGACATATCGTGCAGCCCTAGTTGTGAGCTGAATAAAAGGGTGTGACTTACCGAGCGGATCCGCTTTTCCGTCCTTGTCGGGCACCGTGAACACGCCCACCACTTTGTGCCCCTGTTTGCGGAGGCTGCTGTAGACCTCCTGCCCGAACACACTCTGTCCGATTATGGCCAGCTTCAGCTTGTTCTGGAAGTACGACTGACACCGACGTTCACAGAGAAGAGACGTCAGTGACACGCTTCAGAGCACAACACACGCTTTTAAATGTCACTAGCACAAATGCACTGAAGGCCACGTCCTGCAGCTGATACAATAACTCTAAAGGGATCATTCAGTATTCAGGATCATTCAAGGTCATTATTTCCTAAATGAAACACTGGTGGATGAAACAAGAGCTGGGACAAATAACCGGCAGAATAAAACACTTCAGTATAAATGTAAAGATAAAGTTCTTCTCCTGAAGATAAAATGTTAACGCACAGAAAACTCTTGGTCTGTTTTAGTTTTACAATATCCTTCTGTATATGTTTTGCACCATTTGCCTTTCTGTTAACACATTTGTACAAACCAGAAAATAATAATAATAAAATAAAATAAAGAGTTCTTAATGTGAGGAAAAAATGTAAACATGATTCATATTGAGTCCCAGATAAATGCTGCTCATGTCTCGTTTGTTCAATATTAAAAACAGTAAATATCACGATAATCTACAAGTTCAAAAGAAAAAGTGACATTTTTACATCAAAAACTGTATAAAAGAAATCAAACTAGAATCGTTTGTGCCGCTGCAGTCTAAACGCAATCTGTGAACACGACTCAATAACAGCTGCATCACGACCAGCACGAACTGTGACTGTGGAGTGTCAGTCTGCCCCAGGGCGGCTGTGGCTGTGAATGAACAACGCAATGGAAAGTGCTATTATTAATAAAATGTGTCATTATTATTATGACATTATGACAAATACTAACTGCAACCGCAACCATTAATCGATTCATCGTGACTAGTCGATTATAAACGTATCACTAACGATTATTTTAGTAGCTGACTAATCAACAATTATTTTTTCAATTAGTCAACTAGTCAAATTATTATTTATACTATATATATTTAAGCTTTTTAAATACATTATCCGCCAAATTAAGGTTTAAATATGGGACTGAAGACTTTTAGACTGATTATTTTTATGAAGTGTATTATTGATGAAAATCTGCAATTTTTTTGACATTTTGATGTAATAACGTCAACGTGTTGTTATAAAAGTCTTCTGACATGTGTTTTAGAGTCTGTTTAGTTCAAATAATGACTGATTATCAGTTATTATAGTCTATTACTTCTTATAGTCATGATTAGCCAATTAATTGTTGCAGCCCTGTCTGCATGTCATCCAAATGTTTCTCTGGACAAAACCGCCTCTAAAACACACGGAAAGACCTTTTATAACAAAGACAGAGACCATATTAAATCAAAAATATCAAAAAATTAATAAACAATTTCAGATATTCTCCAATAATACACTTTATTAACAACTATTCTCTATCTAGAAGTCTTCAGTTCCACATTTCACCCTTTGACACCTTTACATACCTTTAAAGTCTCAATGTACAATAAAAATAAATAAACTGTCTACTGTACTAAAATAATCATGAATTGCAGCTCTACAGACTACACTACAGCCCTTGCACTGCTTCTACCACACACACACACACACACACACACACACACACACACACACACACACACACACACACACACACACACACACACACACACACACACACACACACACACACACACACACACACACACACACACACACACACACACACACACACACACACACACACACACACTGGAAACAGTTTAGGAAGTGGCCCTCTCCAGTGAGGCTCCTGTCGTTACTTCTTGTTACGTAATCACTGACTTTTAAGGCGCCCCTTTTACAGAACACCGCCGTCTGCGCTCATAACGAGGCAATTCCACCTTAACACCACCGTAACAACACTTAATCTGGTAGTAAATCTATTAATACTGTCAGACACTGTATATCTGTGGAGTAAGTTAAAGTTCAAGTGTATCCCCCTCCCTCTTTGACCACGACACATGCTTTACGTGTCAAGTTCCTGCAAATGAATGGAGCTGTCAAGTGCACGAGGTTTGAGCATTGAGCAACCAAAAAGCGCATTTCTGAGCCTCCAACAGCCTCGTGTCCAAAGCACGCTGCAGACACGTCCAACTCCGGCTTCTGTCTGTGTAATTTACAGTAAAGAGCCATATTTTCCTTCGCGGTTTGGCGGCGCGCTCCACGTACAGTGCGGAGGGATGTACAGTGCGCTGATGCAACTCTTCCAAGTCGTGAAGCCAGCGACAGCCAGAGCCGGCGTTTGAGAGGCGAGGAAGGCATGAGTGCACCGGAGACCCGCACAGCACGAAGCCCAGAGGGTCAAAGAGAGCGCCGGATGCCCCGGAGCGAAGCAGCGGCGCGTGTTTGTGCCACTGTGCCCCGACACGCGCGTAAACATCACACGGACGGCTGTTGTTGATGGAAATGCGTGACTTACAGACGTGCTGGAGAATTTCCTCACGATGTGCCCCGCCGTCCACAGCATCTTGGCGCGTTGGGAGCGGACAGAGTCGGTGTGACGCGGTGGAGACGAGGAGCTCGGCGGAGGGTGATCCCGGGGCTGAAGGAGCGCTGCAGCCGCACACCTGCCTCTGAGCGCGGGGCCGGAGGAGAGAGACACGGGCTCCGGGCGCAGAGCTTAAAGTGGAGGAGAGCACGCCGTGCGTAAAAGGCTGAGCAGAGGAGGGCTGTGCCGTGCGTGCGCGCTCACGGCGGTGGACGCCACGCCTCCATGCGCAGGCACGCGTGGGAATTCCTCAGGAGGCCACGAGCGCGGGTCCACGAGCGGTGTGGCCTGTGACATAACCGTGTGGGGAACATGCAGCTCTCAGACATGTGTTATTACAGGACAGGCTGCTGTCTTTACGCTATTACACATTTAGAACAAAAACTGTTACAAAAGTGCTGCACACGATACACGTAAATAAAGCTCTGTCTAACTCCTTTAACCCTCATTTAATTCAATAAAACTAATAGAATAAAATAATTCAATCAAATATTTAAGATTGGACTAAAGCAGGCACTAGAACAGGACCAAACCAAGTCCACACCATGGTCATCCTGCAGGACTAACAAGGGCTCAATTTAGGACCAAATAATATGTGGTCACCAGGTGCGTTCACACGTGTTATTTGGTTCTAAATTAAGCCAATTTTAGTCTTGATGTTTGACTTGGTTTGGTCTTGTCGTAGTCATTGTTTAGTCCAAGTTTAGTTTTGAATTTAGTCGCAGTTAAGTCCCAATATTGATTTGTTTTTGTGCAAATGTTTATGAACACACTGGTCTACACCAAGACCACGCTGGACCTAAACCAGGACTATAAAGTCTGGGCGTGTTCACACATGCATCAAAACTGGAATTAAACTAGAACTAAATCTGGAACTTATTCTGGATTAGATCAAGGACTAAACCAGTATTAGAATAGAACCAAAGAAATCCACATAAACCAGGATCAAACCAGAAGAAGTGTAAACACACACCTCGGTTTCAAGTTTTGTTCCGGTTTGAGTCCTGTACTAAAACGTTACAGTCCTGGTTTAGGCTCAGTTGGGTCATACTGTAGACCAAGAGTGAGTTCACACTAAATTCAAAATTAGGACTCAACTGGGACTAGACCCTGGACTAGACTAAACCCCGTGAAGAATGGGACCAAATCAAATCAACTGAGACCAGACCCGAACAGGATAAGTGTGAGCACTCCCGTAAGTGTTTAGTTTTGTTCCAGTTTGAATCCTCTTTGTGTTCACACTTGTCGTTTTTTGGTCCTAAATTGAGGCCGTCTGGGCGCGTTCTCATATTTTATTTATGTATCTTTGTTTAACCAGGAAAGCCCCATTGAGATCTGAGACACTTGCACAATACACTCACTACACCAAAACTGACAATAACAGGACTAAACCCAAAACAAGGACTAGAACGGGACCAAACTAAGTCCACATCAGGACTAAATAAGGTGTTAAATAAAGTGTTAATATGTTCCCTTAGTGTCAGAACTAAAACTTCATAATCCTGGTTTAGACACAGTTTGGTCCTGGGTCGTTCACTCACACTTGCACAACCACATCAAAACTGGAACTAAACCTGGACTAAACCTGGACTAACCCTGGACTAACTGACCCTTCACCAGGACAATGTAAACACTCATTTGTCAATCATTGTGTAAAAGTTGTCATTTTTCTCTTGTTTAAGCGTCAGGAGCTGTGTTGTTTCCACAGAGGGGCGTCCTGCGTGAGCTCACGAGGGGCCTATGATGCACATGTCTGGTCACCATGGAAACGACCCACCGCACTTTCATCTGTGACGCAAACAACAACAACAACGTACTGAAACGGTTTGTCACAGCACAAGCATTTTATATTTAGACGGGGTGCATTTATGAGTAAAAGTCAATTGTTTGGATGGGTTTGATTCCCAGAACAGGGACTTTACAATGTGGAGTTTGTCCCCATTATGACATTAGAAGCTTCCCCTGTAAAAAAAAAAAAAGAATACGAAAATATCAAAGTGTCCATTACTTTTATACATAGAAAGGCAAAAAGCGTGTTATTTTATTATGGATTTATTTTTTTCTGGAAATGTTGTCAGATTAATTTTCTTTGAGTGTTGTGAGGTGTTTGGTGAAGCATCTTTGTCTATGTTTAGTTCCAGGTTTATCTTAGTTTAAACGTGATATTTGTGCGAGTGTGAACGCACCGAGTGTCACGTGACCCGCAGCTCGTTCTGTCAGAGCACGTGATCAGAAATGTGTGTTTTATTGAGAGAAACTGCAGCTGCTCCACACAAACGTCTGGATTTACCCACAGGAGCTGACAGGAGCAGACAGGAGCAGACAGGAGCAGACAGGAGCAGACAGGAGCAGACAGGAGCAGGCAGGGACAGACAGGAGCAGACAGGAGCAGACAGGAGCAGACAGGAGCAGGCAGGAGCAGACAGGAGCAGGCAGGAGCAGACAGGAGCAGACAGGAGCAGACAGGAGCAGACAGGAGCAGGCAGGAGCAGACAGGAGCAGGCAGGAGCAGACAGGAGCAGACAGGAGTAGGCAGGAGCAGACGGGAGCAGACAGGAGTACGCAGGAGCAGACAGGAGCAGGCAGGAGCAGGCAGGAGCAGACAGGGGCAGACAGGAGCAGACAGGGGCAGACAGGAGCAGACAGGGGCAGACAGGGGCAGACAGGAGCAGACAGGAGCAGACAGGGGCAGACAGGAGCAGACAGGGGCAGACAGGAGCAGACAGGAGCAGACAGGAGCAGACAGGAGCAGACAGGGGCAGACAGGAGCAGACAGGGACAGACAGGAGCAGACAGGGGCATACAGGAGCAGACAGGGACAGACAGGAGCAGACAGGAGTAGGCAGGAGCAGACAGGAGCAGACAGCAGAAGACAGGGACAAACAGGAGTAGGCAGGAGCAGACGGGAGCAGACAGGGACAGACAGGAGCAGACAGGAGTAGGCAGGAGCAGACGGGAGCAGACAGGGGCATACAGGAGCAGACAGGAGCAGACAGGAGTAGGCAGGAGCAGACGGGAGCAGACAGGAGCAGACAGGGGCATACAGGAGCAGACAGGGGTACACAGGAGCAGGCAGGAGCAGACAGGAGCAGACAGGGGCAGGCAGGGGCAGACAGGGACAGAAAGGAGCAGACTGCACTCAAACCTTAAAACACAGGGTAGGCTCTGCACAGCAGCATTTGGTTAAGCTAACATTTTCTCATAGCTAAAGCTAACTTTTATTAAAATGTAAAATATAAAATAAGAAACCTATTCAGTTTTAAAGTAAAGACCGATTGTTTTACGTGATAATTATTGAACGTCTGTGGAGCCAACATTGAGCCAGCCATTGTGTATGAAATATATAAATAAATATAGAAACACAATAATCATTTTGCAGCATTTTTGAAAAGCGCTAATATTATTTAAGAGCAACGTTCATTAAAGGGCCTGTACCAGATTTTGAACCATGAGACAGAGACGACTGTCTGGAATAGTCTTACACAATTGTTTCCATATAGTTACTCAAACTCTCCTTACAATTAGGTTTTAGCTTTTCAAAACCCATGACTCATGTTGTACGATGTGCCTGATTGGCCGAAAAGAGGTGACCCTGGCAAACACTTCTACCCTAGTTCTTTCCAAACAAAGTGCGTTTATAATATGCACAGATTATACATCACAAACACAATGTCTTTCCATGAAGTTGCTTCTATCAAACAATGTGTAATATAAAGAGAATTTATATTTACTAGAGTAAATAAAAATGAGGTACAGGCCCTTTAAATGTCACTCACTTTCTGTCAGTCATTTGAGAAACCACAAATAAAATAAATTAGGAGAGCAGCTTTATTTGATCATTGAGTGTTCACAACATGAAAAACAGGACCGAGAGTAAGAGCACAGCGGTGGAGGACAATTCAACGCCTTTTCTGTTTTCATTATTATTATTTTTTTTACATCTTACCATGCATTTTTTGGCCTCGAGTTTCTGATCCTTTGACGTTAAAGGGGCTGTACCTGATTTTTTTTTTTTTTTGAAACGTGAAAAACTGAACTGGTTGATGTTAAAGTCTTTACATCAGTCTCATCTATCGCTCACTGTAATGCAGTCCCAGCATCCTAAACATTCACTGCAATGATTTTAGAAGCACTTTTCACAAGTCTAGAGCGTCCCGGGTAAAGCTAACAAACATTAGCATGCAAACGGTATACTTCCTGCTTCTCGTGGAATAAAACGCTCTATAAACAGACGTTAAAGTTGTGGACTCATTTTCACCCGAATAGATGCTGGGGCAACACGTAAAAAATCGGGAATGAACTAGCGCTGTTTTTCACGTTTCAAAAGAGTAAAAATGAGGTACAGCCCCTTTAAACCTTGGGGAAAGTGCCGGTTTCTTCTGCTCTCCGTTTGCTTCATTCAAACAGTGCCACATTTATAAGAACACAAGTGGATATATAATTTTGAACACGGACACGTCATGCTCCGAGCCGTCGTCGCGGGCAAACGGCGGGCCTTCTACACCGTCAGAAGGTCATGTGTTTGGATAAAAAGACGGCGCTTTTCTGGTGGAGCGTGCGCCAACTGCTGTTTCCATGGAGATGTCACTGGTCTGTCACGATAACCACTAACGTTACATCGACTTATGGTTCAGTATATGATAGAAAAACAGCATGTTTGGGGCTCAATATTTATCGTCTGAACATTGTATGCTCTTTGGGGAACTTTTTCTTTGTTTTTTGAGAAGATTTGAATCATAAAGAGTGAAATATGTTGCTTAGAAACTGGGAAAAAAGTTTTAAAAATTTTTTTTAAACAGTTTTTCTCATAAAAAGTTCTTTTAGCATGTGTTTTAGAGTCCGTTTAGTCTAAATAACCATTACCACAGTACAATTATGATTAGTTTTCATAATAGCTTGTCCTGATTAGCGCACTTTTGGTAAGAATTCGACTTTTGTTTCATAAAAGAAACCCCAGCTCTTTGGATCACACAAAGAACATGTTTTTCGAGTGTTTTTTGAGCGAAACAAACACCTGTAATAAATAAAATAAAGGCAAGACAGACACATTAAATGCCATACCGTGGAACATTCCGGGCAAAACAAAAACATTAATGAAGCAGGTGGCGGACGCTTCACTAGAAAAGTTACGCAGTGCACCTTTAATGATCAAAAACACAAACAGGGAAAGTTCTGCTGCTGGAGAACAAAGCAAACTATGCAGATCTGAGATGGATTCGACAGGTTTGAGGTGTTTTTGACATGACTTTGAGGTGTTCTGGTCCAAAACTGGTGCAAATAAAAGGTGTAGATGTGAGTCCCGAGAGGAGGAGCCGCGACGTCTGTGGTCGAGTCCCTTTTCAGACGAACGTGAGGAAGCAGCAGCTCAGAGGAAGCGGATTCCTGCTCCGAACTGCACTCCGTCACATATTCTGCAAGAAACACACGGGACACTTTATTACAATCACATAATAGACCCTTTAAAGTCTGTAACAAAAACATTTAAATTCAGAACGGGGGCAAAAGTGAAGGACAAAATAATGTGATTTCACTGAGAAACTGGGATTAACCTCAGAATATCACAAAATATGAAAAATGGAGATAATTTTGTGAAAGTAAAAGCCTCAGACACATGTGAGTGACATCAGAGCTGCTGCAGAACACATTTATGAGTGGATTTTACATCATGTTTTAGGAAATTATGATCAACTCTTTGCATTTTTGATGAAGGAACAATCCAGATTTATGGGTTTTACTGGAAAAATACTCACAGAAATGTTGAGCCCACAATCATTTTTCATTTTATCTAGAGATATATTAGATACTGTTCCATAAATTAGATTCTTTTAAAGCTAAAATACAATTTTAAGGCTAAAAAAATTGTATTTTGTCCATTGTTTGTTATAGAAAAGCAAACCTTTTCTTCCCTGGAAATTCAAAAGTGTTTTTTTTTTCAACACAAACACTTAAAACCAGTAGAATTTAGATCTAATGTGAGAGAATCATTGAAACATTTACAGTCAAATTCCGTTCTGGAATTTTGACGACGTCACATTTTAAAGGGTCTATTTTTAATTACAATTTGTCACGAATTGCCCTTTTTCACTTAAAGTCGTGTTTTGTCACTGTTAGTCGCGGTTTTGTTGCTTTTAGACGTGTATTTGGTGGATTTTGTCACATTTTTGTTGCTTTAAGACGCATTATTGTCTGTTCTTTTTTGTCGTTTGCTGAGAAATGATTGTGTCGTCTTGTTTCGGCGCTCTCTGGAGTCTGACCTGTCCCCGCTCTGGACGCCCATCGGGACGCAGTAGTTGAGCTCCAGTCGGGCGATGTTTCCGAGCCTCAGGACGATCCCGGCTCCGTACGACCAGCGAATGCACTCAGCGAGCTTCTGCAGGTGAGCGCGGGGCCCCTCTCCTACGAACAAAGAGTGCAGCAACCGTTAACTTCAACAAAGACACCTAGAATTATTTACTACAGTTCGATCTCTAAAGGACTATTTAATGAGTGTCTGATTAGTTTAAATATCATTGATGTTAAAGTGTGAATAATCCCGTGTGGCATGCCTCGATCCCCTCCTCGCTCATAAACACATCTCGGACACAGAAAACACAACTCAGACACAGAAAACAGTGTTATGTAAGTTACTCCGGTTAGAAGTTTGTCTTTCCGTCACATCATTGAAGACAAAGAGGTTTTATAAAGATAAAGTCAAGGATTTACAAATATAAAGTGGAGGTTTTAAAAAGATGGAGTGGAGATTTTACAAAGACAAATTTGACGTTTTATAAAACTAAAGTCGAGGATTAATAAAGATAAAGTTGAGGTTTTATAAATCTAAAGTTGAGGTTACCGTAGTCGAGGTTTTATTGTCGGTTGTTGGTGTTTTTTTATTTCAAACATGTGAACATATTTCACAAGTCATGCCACAAATACTGTCACAGAGAAAGCACATGTCAAAAAATACACAGGCTACAGAGCGTTACATTCACATGTTTAAAAAGGAGTGGGAAGAAGTATAATTTATCTAATCCCACCCGCTTTCCTAATTATAACTTAAAGTATTCAGTTTCCTGTGACTGTTTGCTCCTGTTCCTGTTTTATAAATCTAAAGTGGGTTGTTACTGTAGTTGAGGTTTTATACAGTTTAAGTTGTTGTTACTGTAGTTGAGGTTGAAAACGTTAAGGTTTTTTATAAATCTAAAGTTGTTGTTACCATAGTTGAGGTTTTATAAATCCTAAATTGTTGTTACCGTAGTTGAGGTTTAATACAGTTAAAGTTGTTGTTACCGTAGTTGAGGTTGCAGAGGTTGCCGGCGTTGAGGAAGAAGTGTGTCCTGAACAGATCTCCGAAGCCTCCTCGTCCTGGTCTGAAGGGCAGCGGAGTGTAGAGGTGCAGGCCGCCCGCCCAGTACGCCTCTCCTCCCAAATAATCTCCTACAACCAGAGACCGCCGGATCAGTAACCAGCAACAATCCAAATCTAACGACCGGTCACTGGAAAAACAACACTCTGTCACGTCAGACCTAGATCTGGGCGATATGGTGATAAAAATGGAATCATGAGCTGGTCCCGGTGACAATCTGCTGTTTTTGTGAAACGGTCGTATCGTGATTGACTGTTTGTGTCTTTAATGCAGCTGTCTGTTCAAACACACTTTTCCTCCTGTTGTTTAGCCTCTGAAGCCTCTGAGCAGACTTTATTTAACTCTGCTGCACAATTAAAAAAAATCACAATTTTAATGGATGAATTTAGCAAATCACAAAGGCTGCAATTTTTGAAGTGCAACCATTTCTTCCACAAACAACAAAATGTCTTGCTTTAATTTGAATAAAAACTGCTACCACCATAGTTTGGATGTGTTCTTTGGATTAGTTTGGACGTATTCTGAAACAAGCGACAAAAGCGTGACCAAATGCGCTAAAATGTGTTTAAAAGCACCAAAAATGTAACTACGAACTCAATGCAGCAAAACACAACTAGCGACAAAAACACAACTAAAAATGACAAAGACGCGTTTAAATATGACAAACACAACTGAACGTAACAAAAACGCAGCTAAAAGCGACAAAAAAGGCGTCTAAAAGTGACAAAAACGCGGCTACAAGCGACAAAAACAGTACTAAAAGCGAGAAAAACACTACTAAAAGCAACAAAAATGTGGCTAAAAGCGACAAAAACGCGGCTAAAAGCGACAAAAACACTGCTAAAAGCGATAAAAACAGTACTGAAAGCGGCAAAAACAAACCCGGGATAAAGAGTCACAACGCCGTGTCTTTTGTTGGTTTTGACAAAAGCTAATTTAACAAAAAATAGTTTTAGGGACTAGGGTAAAAAAGTCCAGGCAGAATCCATATCAAAGTCCTATTAAATTTTTTTTGACTTTTAGTGTCATTTTTAAATTTGTGCTTTTGGAGTAAAAACTGACTCTGATGCATCCCAGAATGTTTGACTTGATGTAAATAACTGGGTTACAGCTTTTCTTTTCATATTGAACATAGTTTCCTTTTATTTCGATGTGGATAAAAAGGAATAAATTAATAAAAAATCTTGCGTCCCGCCGGTGGGACTCCAGAATAGCAACCGGTTAACCAAACTATACACGTCTCCATGTATCTAACCAAAACTACACTCAAAAGATGACAACTGCACAAAACCTCACGCAAAAACAATTATTTATACAGAAAAGTACAATAAACGGTGTCTTTATTTGTTAGATTTATGTGCAAGTCGAACTAAACTCACGATTCACTCCAAAATCTTCAGCTCACTCACTCCATATCTACTCGTTTTTGCTGTTTTCGCCGTACAGTGATCCCTCGCTATATCGCGCTTCATCTTTCACGGCTTTGCTGCTTCACAGATTTTTTTTACAGTGCGGATATTTTTACAGTGCATTGTGCTCTGAATCCTGATTGGCTCAGGGGCTTTACTGTTGTCTAGAAATAAAATATTGACGCTGTACTGTATTGGTTTTTCACTTGTCAACAGTTTTCGTTTCTGTACATTCTGCCAACTTTACGTTTGCATTTTTTTCTCTGTGACAAAACCCACAATGTCGAAGAAACGCTCTGCGCCGACAACGTAGTGTTGTGAGATGTATGTCTAGCTCCTATTGGCAGATAGCTCTGTGTGTGACATACGGTACGTGGTGAGAGGCTGCGTCTTGCGCGCGCCAATGCGCGCGCCAGAGAGTGAGTCGCTGCAGCGGGTGTGAAAGTGTGGGTACCTGGGTGAGGACGGCGACCGGGGCTTAGCGAGGGTGTATTACAGTAAAATAAAGCCAAAACTCTGGAGCAACAAACTGAGGTCGTCATTGCACTCACACTACACTTTGGACAACCGTGGGGTTCAGAATAGGGAGTTAAACCCCGGAGGACGAGCGACCCTTCGGCCCTGGAGAAGAGAATCTCCCCTGTGTCCTCCGACCACGGTCAGGGGACCGAGACAGGAATGGTTTAACAGTAAACAGACGCTACAGCGGAGCGGAGTCAGGACGAAGAGGCACAGACTGTGAAATACGCCAGTGACAATGTTTACAACCTTGTATTACTATATTAAAATTATTGTTTTAAACTAATTTTGGGCTTTAAAACAGGTTTTGTTTTTTGGTTTCATTCCATAGTTCAGTATTGCATTGTAAAATAATAAAACTACTACTTCACGGATTTCACTTTTCCCGTGTTATTTTTGGAACGCAACTCCCGCGATAAACGAGGGATCACTGTATAATCCTTTAAATCTAAATCAAATAATTAGTCGACTGACAAAAATCATGACCGACTAAGACACCATCGACCGATTAATCGACTAAACCCTTGATTTTCAATCAGTGCGCCGAGGAACACTAGTGTGCCGCGTGGTGTTGCCAGGTGTGCTTTGACAAAATATCCAGTTTGAGTTAACAGATTCAAAAATTTGATGTAATTGACCAATTTTCAATTTTGGAATGTACTGAACAACTTCTGCATCAAAAAAGAACACAAAACCATCACTTACTGCCAAATTTAAAGAACCAGGTAATGGCACAGACATGATTAGAGTCATTATACACCACCTTTTAGTAGTAGCTGGTGTGCCGTGGCATGTTTTCAACCCAAAAAGTGTGCCATTACTCAAAAAAGGCTAAACGACTAAAGGACGACAGCTCTAGATGAGCGCGTGTTCGCCCGCTTCACTCGGCGTCTGAAAACTCGCGGGACTTTGTGAGCGCTAAGAACTAAGAAGATAAAATTAGGGCTGCAACTAATGATTATTTCAGTAATTGATTAATTGATTAGTTGTTTAGAACGCGAATGACTCTTGAATATGAGAACTTTACTCAATTTCACCCAGACAAAGCTGAAGTGAAGGCGTTTGACGACGTCCCGGAGGAAAATATTAATAGATTTGAATCAAAAACACACAATTGACATGTTTCCTGTGTGTTTTTTGTGTCATTGCTGCTCTGTCTGAGTCATAAAACCTCTTCTTTCAGCTCAGAGAATGTTTTGGAGTCTGTGCATGGACCAGTTAACGATTACTCAATTATTTAAATAGTTGACAACCATTTCTTTAATTGATTAGTTGCGATTAATCGATTAACTTGCTGCAGCCCTAGATAATATTTGAATAAGAAAAGCATCTGACCTTTTTTCGACATGACACACTATATTTTATGTATTTTACAAGTTACAAATGTTTGGCTGTGTCTGAATGTTTCCCCAGCGCCTCATAAATCCGCCTCCAAAATGTTAAGTGCACTATTTCTAGATAGATACTTCCTTGGAATCACATCCTCCAGGTTTAAACAGACTTCTGCTCGTTCTTTTACCTTCGCTCTGTGGTCCGATACTGTACATCCCAAATCCTCGTACACTGGTGGGACCTCCCAGGTAAAATCTGACAAAACACCGGAGATAAAAGGTTGTTAAAATGTTCCAAAACAATTCATTGATAAATCAGTAAACTGTACAAACTGTAGAATTAAACACCTCTTAAAGCACAGATTCTGCTGCAGTGACTTTCTCTTTAAACCCTGCTCTAACAATGCTCTTCATCAAAAACACACCTGAAGTAGCATTTAGCTTCATTCACGTATTTTTACATCATCTATGTCCTTTCCACAATATGTTCTTCTTAAAGACAAATTAAATAGGAGATGTGTTTACCTTGTTTCGGCTGCTTAACCTCTTTAGAGCTGTCACCGGCGTTGGTGACACTTACTTGTCTTCCTGAGGCGTGGTCAGTCTGATCCATCAGGCTGACCACGCGTCAGGTGGACCTGCCGTCCGGTGGTCTTTGGAGTAGTGTGTCCAATGTGTGGGACAGAAGGAAGGCTCCGTCATCACGGTTGATGCTGTCAGGGCCTCGCTTTCTGAGTTCAATGGCCTCCTTCATCCAGTCCCATAACGTGGTTTTCTCTTTTGCAGTGGTCGGATATGGCTGATTTTAGGTTCTCCTGTTCTGCTTTTACATGTTTTGTTCTTTTTTGTGAGCCTCCCCGATGTCTCCTTTCTTTCGTATGTGGAATGCCCTTCCTGTTTCTCCTTTGTATGATTTTTCGCATGATTTGCATTGAATTTCATAGAATGCATTGCCGGTGACAGCTCTGAAGATGGCTCGCAGTTAAGCAGCCGAAACATGTCAACAAGGTAAATACATCTCCTATTTAATTTGTCTTTAAGAACAACATATTGTGGATAGAAAAAAGAAGACAAAATGAAAGTTGTTGGAGTAATCTATGTGCTTTATCAGAATCAGAATCAGAAAGCGGTTTATTGCCATTGTCAGTGAAATTCACAAACGTAGGAACTTGCTTCGGCGTAGGTGCAACATAAAGCAATGGATAAAATATAAAAAATATATAAAAAGGCATGCATAAAATTAAGAATAAAATAGACTAAGATAGACTGAGAATCTGAGAATATTCCAATGTTTTTAGTCCTTAAATCATCTCTAAACTCGTTCTGAGGATTTCTGCCTCTAAACACAATAAATGCTGCAGCAAATCCACATCATAACTTCTTTTGAGCGCTAAAATTCACTAGATTGTATATAGCGCCGGCGCCATCTGTAAGTGTCATTTCATAGCAACTGATAACACAGGGCACAGAATGAATAAGAAACTTTTTTTTTAGTTGTTTTTTTTTAACATGAGATGGCAAATTTAAGGCACTCAAGACTCATGTTTAAAAACTAATAACATATATGAAAAGTAATACGAATAATATGAAAAATGTAGGATATTTTCATTTTGTTAAAGGCTTCTTACCTGTCTGCGATAGAAGACGTCTGTCCTCCGAGTGGATACAACATCCCTCCCCAGAAAGACGCAGACAGCACCTGCAACGGAACAACAGCCGATCGTCCACTTGTGCCTGTTTTTAATTTAGAAAAGTGCCATGTGACATTTAAAAACCCCAACTGTATCACTCAAAGTCTTTTCAAACTAGGTGAAAATACAAATGTTGCCAATTCTCATACTGATAATACATACAAGTGTTTTCAAAATGTTGCTTTACAATTTATGGCAGTATTCACAACAACACAATTTCGATCGGTTGATTAAAGGGGAACAGTGATCTATCCATGTATCTGACAGAAGTGCACGGACAAAAAAACAACTATTTATGTAGAAAAGTACCAGGAAACACTGTATTCGTATGAAAAAGTGCAGATTAAACTCGAAATTCACACCTAAATCTCAAGCTAGAGACTGACACGGGAGGGATTTTCACTCCTGTCCCGTCCCAAACCCGGTAGAATCCACCTCACTCCCGTCCCGCCCCCATGTGCAGTTTTAGGTTTTAAAATGCATGCAAAAGCCCAGGGAAACCTCATGTTACACAGACTGCCTGGTAGAGCTGTAGTCTTTTAGTCGTTTAGTCGATTAATTAATCAATGATGTTTTAGTCAACCAACATTTTTTTAGCCAACTAATTATTTTATTTAGATTTATAAGGATTTATGCGACAAAAACAGCAAAAAGGTGAAGATATGGAGTGAGTGAGCTAAAGATTTTGGACTGAATCATGAGTTTAATCAATATCTAACATATGAATGCTGGTACGCTTCTGTATAAATTGGTATTTTTAGCATTTGTGCAGTTGTTTTTTTGGTTCAGTTTGGGTCAGATACAGAGAGATACTTCATAGTTTTGCCACGCCCCCTTTTAGTCGATTAATTGGTCGATACGACAGGTCTTTAGTTGACTCCAGCCCCACCGTCAGGATCAACCAACAACAATCCAAAACCAACAATCGGTCTCTGTAAAAACAACACTTTGTGACATCAGACCTCTCTGCTCTGTCTGCGTCTAATCATAAAGCATTTTATCAAACACAAACCAGGGACAATGAGCCCGATACGTCGCTATGGTACGTTTTAAACTGAGAGCGTGTTCTTTGTGAACAAAGAACAAAGATGATGATATTACGGCTGCAACTAACGGTTATTTCGGTAATTGATTAATCGAGTAGTTGTTTAGAAACGCGACAGGCCTTTGAGTATGAGAGTTTGACTCAATTCATGTAGAAAAGTACCAGGAAACACTGTATTTGCGTGTGAAAGGACAGATTAAACTTAAAATTCACACCTAAATCTCAAGGTAGAGACTGACACGGGAGGGAATTTTCACTCCCGTCCCGCTCCCATGTGGTTGATTGGTTTGATTGCAGTTTTAAAGGACAAAAAAGCATGCAAAAGCCCAAAGAAACCTGGGCAAACGCTTTAGCGGCTGCACCACTGTCATTCTGCTGCTGCTGCTTGTACTGACCGAGTCCCAGAAAAGTCGTCTGTTCAGCTGCAGTTCGAAATCCTCTTTAAGAAAACTGGCGTCTCCTCCTGTGTATCCGGCCAGCTCCTGTTTGAGAACAGAGAAAAGAAAGGGTTAAACGACTAATTTGAGGTATTTTTTGTTTTGTTACTGCTCCTGAATAGCTTTAGTTTGGCATTTTATGTTTTAGAACTAAAAACTAAAAACTAAAGCTGTATCTCCGCTGTTTCCCACGGCACTAACTGAGATTTGGCGCCATCTACAGGCTGAAGAGTGAACTACACATGTTAAGAATAAACAACTGGGGAAGAAACTCAAAACGCTGGTTAGCCTTTAGCAGCTGTACTTAGGGCTGGGCAATATAGCAAAGAATTATTATCACAATTTTCTTGGGGCCAGATCATGATTTCGATTTTATCACGATTCATGTATCTAATTGTGATTTTTCTGACCGTGCGACTGTGATTAGATTGTGATTTATGTTTTAATAATAGGATTCTGTTCAAATTCACATTTTAAAACACAATTTAGTCACTTTTAATCGTATTTTTGTCACATTCAGTTGTTTGTCAGATTTAAACGCATCTTTGTCGCGTCTTTGTGGTTTTTAGTGTTGCTTTTGTTGTTTTTAGTCGTGTTTTTGTCACTTTTGGTGCACTAAGTTACATATTGTTTGTAGACGCGTTTTTGAATGCATTTTTTCAAACTACAGTATTAGCTGTTTTTATTCAAATCAAAGCAAGACATTTTGTTGTTTGTGGAAGAAATGATTGCACTGCAAAAATTGCAGCCTTTGTGATTTGCTAATTGCATCCATTAAAACTCTGCAGCCCAAGCCTATAAGAGGTAAATCTGCTCAGAGGCTTAACAGAATCACGATACAGCAGTTCCACAAAAAAGAAAAATTGTCACAGGGACGAGCTCACCATTCGATTTTTATCACCGTATCACCCAGACCTAGCTGTAATGATCATGTTCAGAGGCAGAAAAACTCAGAACGAGTCTGATGGTGAGTTAAGGACTTCATGCAGGTTTCAGCAAATCAAAGTTAATGCTTTTTAATGCCACATTTCAAGATTTGTAATGCCATAACCCTGTGTTTTTCAGCCTTTTTTCAGTTGTGGCACGCTTTTTGGGTTGAAACGATACCACGGCACACCAACTACAATTAAAACATGACCAAACCAGATGGTTTAGTTTAAAAAAATATGATAAATAATGTCTGTGCCACTGTCTGGATCTTTAAATTTGCCAATAGTCATAGTTTTGCGTTACGAAGGTTGCTCAGGACACTCCAAAATGATAAACGGGTCAATTCCATCCACAACTGTCAATATGTAAACTTAAATTGGGCATTTCTTCAAGGCACACTAGTGTTCCCTGGCCCACTGGTTTAAAATCAAGGCCATAATCATGTCAAACCAAGACATTTACACTTTTATCATGTGAAAACTACTGACATCTAACGTTTCCATTTGGCAGTACGACCAGAATATAATAAACTACTTACTTATAATATTCAATTATAAGATGATTTACATGAAATTTAAACCATGCACATGTATGTTTTGAACCCTAGCTTTTACTTTTGAGATGATTTTAAAGCTTTCAAAATCTAGAATCAATAAATCTGGCATTCAAAATGTATTTAGCATTTTATATTTCTTGTTCTGATTGATTAATCTTTTTGTCAAAATGTTGAATTTACTGCTTTTTAATACAAGGCCTTATTTTTGGCAAAACTCATTTAATGCGTTTTAGTGCCCCGCGGAAAACCTGGAGGGAGTTCAGCAGAAGTGTCTTTGACGGTTGGAGGGACAGGATTTTCTAACCAGGATTCATCAAACTATATGAAGCTAAATGTAACTCCAGGAGTGTTTTTGATGATGGAACATTGGTTGAACAGGGTTAAAAGAGAGAAAACGTGACTGTAGCAGAATATGTGTCCTTTAATTAAATAAACAATTCATTATACAATATTTAAACAAAGTAAAGAGCACTGACCTGATTGACTCGCAGTAAGGCACCTCTGCTCGGGAAGATTGCAGAATTCCTTGAATCTATGGACATTGTGTGCTGCAAAAGAAATGGGAAAAAAAAAGATGTTAAAAATCGATATATGAATACAAAATTAATAAATGCATGTATTTTGAAATAATTTGTGTTCAGATAATGCCATTTAGAATCGTTTTTTGGCATTCACTTGTTTTGTTTCCGTGGTGTTAATTAGTTTCTAGTTTTGTTTTTTTCAGCAAAATATCACACTTCAAAATGGCCTGGGTTTGTAGTAGTTTTTGGTACGTTTTACAAAATTAATTAGTGACATTGCAACGTTTTTTTTGCTGCTTTTGACATTTTGTCACTGGTAAATTTATTTTTTTTGCCTTCTTTTTTTTGGCTCGTAGACTCCACTCGACAGGACAGAGTGAGTTTGTGCAAGTCGTGGTTTAAAGAAAATACAGTGGTTAAAATGTTTTTGGTTCTTAAAAAATACTGATATACTGCAGAATATTATGTGAAATATGTTGATTATCACAAAAATTATAATTACTTCATAATTTATACTCAACAAACACACATGGATCAGATTAACATAGAGTTCAGTCAAAATGTGACCCGTCAAATGGATTTTAACTTTATAGCCCCTCTCGTCCTGTAATAACATCATAATCAGATGTTTTAGTTTAAATCTTTCTTGTGTGTGTGAGTTCTTTTAGTTTAAATCTTTCGCCCGTGTCCTGTGTGTGAGTTGTTTTAGTTTAAATCGTTCTTGTGTGTGTGAGTTCTTTTAGTTTAAATCTTTCTTGTGTGTGTGAGTTCTTTTAGTTTAAATCTTTCTTGTGTGTGTGAGTTCTTTTAGTTTAAATCCTTCTTGTGTGTGTGAGTTCTTTTAGTTTAAATCTTTCTTGTGTGTGTGAGTTCTTTTAGTTTAAATCTTTCTTGTGTGTGTGAGTTCTTTTAGTTTAAATCTTTCTTGTGTGTGTGAGTTCTTTTAGTTTAAATCCTTCTTGTGTGTGTGTGAGTTCTTTTAGTTTAAATCCTTCTTGTGTGTGTGTGAGTTCTTTTAGTTTAAATCGTTCTTGTGTGTGTGAGTTCTTTTAGTTTAAATCTTTCTTGTGTGTGTGAGTTCTTTTAGTTTAAATCCTTCTTGTGTGTGTGTGAGTTCTTTTAGTTTAAATCTTTCTTGTGTGTGTGAGTTCTTTTAGTTTAAATCGTTCTTGTGTGTGTGAGTTCTTTTAGTTTAAATCTTTCTTGTGTGTGTGAGTTCTTACAGAAAGTGCAGATTTGAGTGAGTGGCCGCTCTCTTCTCGGACGGCGAACGACGCACTTCGAGCCAGACATCCCAGTTCTCTCCAAACGCCCTCCCATTTCAGAGAGTGACTCGTCCAGCCCAGAGGGAACTGAAGAGGGGGAGGGAGAGGGGGAGGAGGGGGAGGAGAGGGGAGGGGGGGAGAGGAGGGGGAAGGAATAAAAAGGGGGAAGAAGGAGCAAGAGGAATACAAGGAAGAAGAGGAGGAAGAGGAGAGAGAGGGGGAGGAGGAGGGAGGAGCGAGAGAGGAGGAGAGGGAGGAGGAAGAAGAGGAGGAGGAAGAAGAGGAGGAAGAATAAAAGGAAGGAAAGGAAGAAGAAAGAAGGAAGAGGAATAAAAGGAAAAAGACGAAGAGAAAGAAGAAGAAGGAAGAAGAAGGGAGAAGAGGAGAAGGAGCAGGAAGAAGAGAAAGAAGGAAAAAGAAGTCGAAGGAAGAAGATAAAGGAAGAAGGAAGAAAGAAGATGAATAAGTAGATAGAAGAATCAGTAGACGGAAGAAGAAGAATCAGAAGAAGAAAGAAGGAAGAAGATGAAGAAGAAGAAAGAAGGAAGAAGAAGGGGAGAAGGAGGAGGAAGAAGAGTGACACTTTAGACTTCAGTTGTGCCTCTGAACACGTGTGATTCTCCCACAGACTCACGTTGAGCTCTGCAGAAAGGCCTCGGTCCGTCTCCTTTAATGAGCTCCAGGGAAACTGTCCGGTCACTTTGTACGCGTTCAGAGTCAGGCTGGAAACAACAGTCACAGACACACAGTTACACACAGTCAGCGAGGCACGCCAAATGTACTGATTCTTCTAAATAGTACAACAAATGTGTACAGTGAAAAAAAACTTTAAAGTCGGGACAACAAAGGACAAAACCCTTGACCTTGTTACAATGGTGTTTCCTCTTTCGTGTCCTCAAAGTTATATTTTGATTGATTCATAAATGAGTTAAAATAGACTTTTTTGAGCTTTTAATCCTGTTCTAACAATGTTCTGTCACGAAAAACACACCTTGAGTTGCATCGAAAATACTCTTCCTCTGACCGTAAAAAACACACTGTTCTGAATTCCTTCGATGTGACTTTTTTCAACAACTGAAGTTAATTATCCGAGAATCTTGTGCTGTTTTAAGTCCTTAAATCATCGTCAGACTAAGCATTTCTGCCTCTAAACACGATCATTACAACTGCGTCACAGCTTCAGGACTACTACTGCAGAGGGAATCACACGGCGAGATAAACCACTGCAAACACCGCAGACCGTCGGACATGCTAATGCAGCGCAGAGGTGTAAGGAACGTGACAGAAACGCTCAGCGTCTGTGAGGATTTATGAACTTAAAGCAGAACTAGGTAACATTTTGACATTATTAAAGTTTTTGTAATTCTGTGTGGTGGTTGTAAATATATTTTCGGGGCGTTTGAAGCCCCCGTTGTCGCCCCCTGCTGTCTCTGAACAGAAAACCAGCTGCAACTTTCCTGACGCCGAAGACAACTCTCCTGAGAAACACTGGCTCTCTTTTTTATATTTGGTGACATGAAATGTTTTTGTGTGTGATTGTACTTCCTTATTTCAATGAAAAAGAAGGGGGGGGGAAAGGAAAAAAAGGGTTAGGGTTAGGGTTTACATTTTTACGTTTACATCTTTTTGCTGGCAGTATAAAGTTACTTAGTTCTGCTTTAAAAACAGCACAAGAGTATGACGTCACACATCGGCTAAAGTCAGAACGAGGTGTTTTTGACACTGAGGAGGATTAAAGGATGAGGATTTTCTAACCAGGGATCATCAAACTAGCATGAATGAACCTAAATGCAACTCCAGATGTGTTTTTGATGATGGGACAATGTTAGAACAGAGTTGAAAGCTCAAAAAAGTCCTTTATTGTGTCTTGGTTTTGTTCTCACTTGCGTTCGAAGAATCCGGGCTGTGGTTTGAAGAAGGACAAGCCGTAGGACGTCTCCTTCGTCCCGTAAGAAAACTGGAAGGTGAGTTTCTCTGCTCGACCGAACAGATTTGGAAGCTTCAGACCCAGAACCTACGAAACAGGAATAAATGATAAGAGTGTGCCGGGATAGAAAGGACAGACATGTAGGATTATGTTTGTGTGATCATGAGCTCGTCCCTGTGACAATCTGCTGTTTTTGTGAAATCGTCGTATCGTGATTGACTGTTTGTGTCTTTAATGCAGCTGTCTGTTCAAACACACTTTTTCTCCTGTTGTTTAGCCTCTGAAGCCTCTGAGCAGATGACTTTATTTAACTCTTAAAGGCCAGAGCTGCACAATTAAACCAAATGCACAAAATCACGATTTTAATGGATGTAACTAGCAAATCTCAAAGGCTGCAATTTTTGAAGTGCAATAATTTCTTGCACAAACAACAAAATTACTTCTTTTGATTTGAATAAAAACTGCAAACACTGTAGTTTGGATTGGAACATGTTATGAAACAAGCAACAAAAGCACGACCAAAAGCGACAAAAATGTGACTAAAAGTGGCAAAGATGCGTTTAAGTATGACAAACAACTAAAAGTGACAAAAACACAGCTAAACGTGACAAAAATGCGACTAAAGCATGACTAAAAGAATGACAAAAAGCACAACTAAAAGCAACTAAAACGAGACTAAAAGTGCAACTAAAAGAGACAAAAACGTGACTAAAAACGACTAAAAGCGGCAAAAACGCGGCCACAAACAACGCGACTCAATGCACCAAAACACGACTACAAGCTACAAAAACGCAACAAAAAATGACAAAGACGAGCATAAATATAACAAATACAACTGAGCGTGACAAAAACGCAACTAAAAGCAACAAATTTGTGTTTAAAATGCGAGTTATTTGATAAAAACCTAAACCTCAAATCTAATCACAATCGCACTGGTCAGAAAAATCACAATTAGATATTTTTCCTAAATGTTGCAGCTCGATTAAAGGCAATAGAAAAATACAAAGTGAACATGAATCGTCATAAAATCGAAAAAAACAAATCGTGATGATCCTTTTTTGCCTGCTTTAGTGCCACTCACCATGCTGCCTTCATTGTTCCCAACCATTGTGTTGTAGCTCCCTGTGATCCTCTTGATTTCAGTCACTTCAAACGTCACGTCCAGACCGTTGGGCAAAGCGTCGGCTCCTGGACAAGAGTCAAACACAGACGGATTTAAAGCAGCAGATTCTGCTCCAGTGACTGTTTTGAGCTTTAAACCCTGTTCTAACAATGTTCTTCATCAAAAACACA
Source organism: Rhinogobius similis (assembly GCA_019453435.1). Taxonomy (NCBI): domain Eukaryota; kingdom Metazoa; phylum Chordata; class Actinopteri; order Gobiiformes; family Gobiidae; genus Rhinogobius; species Rhinogobius similis. The sequence goes on along the minus strand of CM033619.1, from coordinate 5,053,478 downwards.
CCTGAAGTAGCATTCAGCTGCATTCATGCTGTTTTGAGGAATGTTCATTAGAAAATCCTCTCCCTCCGAGTGTCAAATACACTTCCTGTTGAACTCCTTCTATCCGACACATATATATTCGGATCATCTACGTCATTTATCAAAGAATATTCCACTGTTTTTAGTCCTTATAATCATTGCTAAACTCATTCTGAGCATTTCTGTCTCTGAACACAATAACAGCTGCAGCAAATCGGTATCATAACTTCTTTTTAACACTAACTTCACTAGATTGTATATTGCGCTGCGCCATCTGCTGGATACACTCAGTCAGTGTCATTTCATAGTGACTGATAACACAGGCCATAGAATGAAGAAGAAACTTTCTTTTTTGTTTTAAATATGAGATGTAAAATGTAAGGCACTCAAGAGCATGTTTAAAGGCTAATAACAATATGAAAAATGCAGAATATTCTTCCTTGAAGCAGAGTTTGAGCTTCACACGTCTCATTACTTAGAAGTAAACAATACAGAAAATTATGTGTTTTGGTTCATTGAGCGCTAATTGGAAACTCAAAGACGCTTTATAGAGTCGCTGCCAAATCTGTACAATTTGGTTAAAAAAAACATTGAATTGTGATTTTTCTTAGTTATTAATTTATTTAAAAGGGCAAATGTTATACATTATTTATTGTTATTGTCCTTTAAACTTTCTCGAGTGACTTTGACCTAACCCTAACATCACACGATCTCTCTGGGTGGAGTCTGCATGTCCTCCCCGTGTTACCGTGGGTTCTCTCCGGGTTCTCTGGCTCCTCCCACCGTCCAAAGACATGACTGTGTAGGTTAATTGACAACTCTAAATTGTCCGTAGTGAATGAATGTGAGAGTGAATGGTTGTCTGTCCTTGTCTCTGTCTCTCTGTGTTAGCCCTGCGACGAGTTGGCCACTGTCCAGGGTGTACCCCGCCTAAGGCCCAAAGTCACTGGGATAGGCTCTAGTCACCCGCGACCCCTAACGGGAATAAGCGGTAGAAAAATGAATGAATGAGTGACTTTGACATCTCAAGTTTTAGAACTACAGATAAAATGTTTTTACAAAGAACAATATAACTTCATCACTGCTTTGGGAGACACCAGAGTGAGTTGGCTGTGGCTCCATCTACTGGCAACAGAGGGATTTACACGTGTGTGCACAGTGTTTAGTAATGCAGCAGTGCTGAAGCTGTGATGATCGTGTTTAGAGGCAGAAATGCTCAGAGTCTGACGGTGATTTAAGAGCTTAAAACAGCAGAAGACTCAGATAAATGACGTCAGGAAAAACATCACACTTCGAATTCAGAACCGAGTGTTTTTGATGTCGAAGGGAGAGGATTTTCTAACCAGGATTCATCAAACTGTGAATGAAGCTAAATACAACTCCAGGTGTGTTTTTGATGATGGAACATTGTTAGAAAAGAGTTAAAAGCTCAAAAAAGTCAATTGTGCATAATATTAGTCCTTTAAAACAAGGAGAGTGAACAGATAACATTCATCTCAAAGAAAAAAGATGCAGTGCTCCAGATTTAAATGTTACTTTCCACCGATCTTTGGGCGGGTTTAGACAATAAAAACACCTATTTACACCTGTTCACAGAGCAGTGCTCCTACACACCGTATCAGGGCTGTCCAACTTTATTTCACCGAGGGACAGATTTTTCCCATGGTTTTGTTCTTTTGGTCAACGCTTTAGAAATATGAAAAAAAAAAATCTGTATTCTAAACCAGACCAGGTCTAAACCAGGACTAAACCAGGTCTAAAAACAAAACAAAACAAAACCTCCATAATTCAAAATTAAAGTATTGTGATTAGATCTTTAGATGTTTAAAAAATAGGATTCAGAGTTCACTTTGTAAACAACTCCAGGAGAAAAAAGAATTGAATGTATTTCACGACTGAAAGATCTATCTGCACTTTTCTCTTTTAAAGCATTTTTTTTTCTTTAGTTATTCTTAAGGTCTTTACGTTGTCTGTGATTTTATTGCAGTTTTTTTCTGTTATGTAAAGCACTTTGAATTGCCTTGTGTATGAATTGTGCTCTACAAATAAACTGGCCTGGCCTTGAATACATGTTCTAAACTACCTAGAACAGGATTTTTCTATAAAAAAAGACACAATATTTTGTTCTTTTCAGATGATGTTTCACTGCGTAAACAAATGCAGCCTGTGATGTGCGATGATGGCGCTGCCTCAGAGTGTGGTCTGGACTCGATGGCGCCGCCTCAGAGCGTGGTCTGGACTCGATGGCGCCGCCTCAGAGCGCGGTCTGGACTCGATGGCGCCGCCTCAGAGCGAGGTCTGGACTTGATGGCGCCGCCTCAGAGCGAGGTCTGGACTCGATGGCGCCGCCTCAGAGCGAGGTCTGGACTTGATGGCGCCGCCTCAGAGCGAGGTCTGGACTCGATGGCGCCGCCTCAGAGCGAGGTCTGGACTCGATGGCGCCGCCTCAGAGTGCGGTCTGGACTCGATGGCGCCGCCTCAGAGCGCGGTCTAGACTCGATGGCGCCGCCTCAGAGCGCGGTCTGGACTCAAGAGTGCGGTCTGGACTCGATGGCGCCGCCTCAGAGCGCGGTCTAGACTCGATGGCGCCGCCTCAGAGCGCAGTCTGGACTCAAGAGTGCGGTCTGGACTCGATGGCGCCGCCTCAGAGCGCGGTCTGGACTTGATGGTGCCGCCTCAGAGCGCGGTCTGGACTCGATGGCGCCGCCTCAGAGCACGGTGTGGACTCGATGGCGCCGCCTCAGAGCGAGGTCTGGACTCGATGGCACCGCCTCAGAGTGCGGTCTGGACTCGATGGCGCCGCCTCAGAGCGTGGTCTGGACTCGATGGCGCCACCTCAGAGCACGGTCTGGACTCGATGGCGCCGCCTCAGAGTGCGGTCTGGACTCGATGGCGCCGCCTCAGAGCGCGGTCTGGACTCGATGGTCGTCTTGTGCGGCTGGAGCTGAAGGAGCTGCAGTTAAAACATAAAACAGTGGCGTGTGGTTTTTACCGTCTGACGTGTCGATCAGCACCTCCACGTCTTTGAACACTCCGAGTCTGAGCAGCTTCTGTCGAGCCACGTGAGCCCTCTTCATCACCTGCACAGAGACAGAGAAACCAAACTTTATGCTTTTTAATGCCACATTTCAAAATGTTTAATGCAATAATCAACGTCAAACCAAAACATTTACTCTTTTATTCTGTCAAAACTACTGACTCCTAACCGTTCCATTGAGCAGCAGAACGAGCAGAACATAATAAACTACAATATTCAAAAAGCTCATTTACATGAAATTTAAATCATAAGAATGTATGTTTTGAACCCTATTTTTTACTTTTCGATGATTTGATCTCAGCTTTTAACATCTAGATTCAACAAATTCACCTGGGATTCAAAATATATTTGAATGTTAAATTTAAAAGTTCCAGTTCTGACTGGACAAACCGACTGAAATTATTATTTGCTCTTATTTTTATTACACTTGTAGTTAATCTTCCGATGGATAAATATTTTTATCAAAATGTTTTTTTGATTTACTGTTTGTGGGGATTTGATTTAATGTTTTTGATGCATTTTAAGGCTTTATTTTTGCCAAAATTCATTGAATGACTTTTAATTCTTTTCACCCCGTTGTGTCAGATGCCCTCCCATCCTCCCCGTTGTGTCAGGTGCCTCCCTGTGGCGTCAGGTGCCTCCCTGTGGCGTCAGGTGCCTCCCTGTGGCGTCAGGTGCCTCCCTGTGGCGTCAGGTGCCTCCCTGTGGCGTCAGGTGCCTCCCTGTGGCGTCAGGTGCCTCCCTGTGGCGTCAGGTGCCTCCCTGTGGCGTCAGGTGCCCTCCCGCCCTCCTCCCGTTGTGTCAGGTGCCTCCTCGTTGTGTCAGGTGCCTCCTCGTTGTGTCAGGTGCCTCCTCGTTGTGTCAGATACCCTCCCTGCTGTGTCAGGTGCTCTCCCGCCCTCCCTGTTGTGTCAGGTGCCTCCTCGTTGTGTCAGGTGCCTCCTCGTTGTGTCAGATACCCTCCCTGCTGTGTCAGGTGCCTCCCGTTGTGTCAGGTGCCTCCTCGTTGTGTCAGGTGCCTCCTCATTGTGTCAGATACCCTCCTCATTGTGTCAGATACCCTCCTCGTTGTGTCAGATACCCTCCCGTCCTCCCTGTTGGGTCAGGTGCCCTCCTGTCCTCCCCGCTGTGTCAGGTGCCCTCCCGCCCTCCCTGTTGAGTCAGGTGCCCTCCCGTCACTCACGTCGATGAGGTTCTTGGCCTGGAACACGTCGGAGATCTCGTAGCCCAGCAGGTCCTCTTTGGTCCGGCCCAGACCCTGGACGTTCACGTGCTGCACCACGACCTGAGGACAGGGACAGACACCGCTTCAAAATATAAACATAAAACAAATAAACATCACCACGGCAACCGGGGACAGACACACCGCTTCAAAATATATGAATAAAATATATGAAAACACAGCACTAGATCAGAGTCAATAATGATGGAATAACTTCTGTGATATTAGAAGACCTGGTCTGGTTTAGAAGAAAACAAAACAAAATGGTTAATTCCATGGGATCATTAAATGTAACGTCACATTTGCGTTATTTCAGCTAAATTTGTTTTGTTTATGACTCTGGGCCACAGTCTGGGCTCAGTTTTGCTCAATTATATCAGCGATCAATACAAACAGGACAGAGCGTTCCCTTCATTGATTTCTGTGGGATAAGAATAAAACAGAAGGGTCTTGAGTTGATGAGGTGAGTTTATGTTCGGCAACAGCTGTTTAGTCTTTGGTAACGTTAAAACTCTTTATGCTCTTGGAACAAAGGCCTGGACAGAGAAGTGTTGTAGATAATTAAAAGAAAGAAATTAGGTGGACGTGGACATGGACGTGTGACAGGTGTGTCCTGACAGGTGCATTACAAAACTAACTAAACTAAAACATGAAAACCTGAGCGAGTTCATCATAAACTGTTTTCACCTGCTTCAGTCTGACGTCCAGATGATTCTCTCTGATGAGTTTGTAAGTGCTTTCCACGACTCTCAGAGCAGAGTTTACGTTACAGTAAAGCTAACAACAGCTAGCATGCTAACGGCGCCGCTTCCGTTTTTTTCGGACAATAAAACGCTCATTAATTCGATGCAAACGGCACACAGCGTCTGACAGAGCTGCTTTTACAATAAATCTGTGCTGGAACAACACGGATTTTACTTTATTACATGAAAAAAATGGTTTACAATCAGCGACAGACGCACAGGATCCGGAAGTGAGAAAATATGCTGAGTGTGACGTCATCAACAATCCCATAGAGCCTTTAAAATGTGACGTCATCAAAATGTCCAGTAGGAGGCGACTGGAGGCAAAATGAAGTCGACTGTAAATGTTTAAATGATTGTCTCACTCACTGATTTAAGTGTTTGTGTTGGAGAAAAGCAACACATTTGAATTTCCAGAGTAGAAAAGTCAGTTAGTTTGCTTTTCTATAGGCAAGGCAAGGCAAGGCAAGGCAAGTTTATTTGTAGAGCACAATTCGTACACAGGGCAATTCAAAGTGCTTTACATAAACAGGAAAAGTTGCATTAAAATCACAAAACACAAAAAGACACACAGAATCATTTTAAAATCATTTTAAAATAAAGTGCTTTAAAAGAGAAGAGTGCAGATAGATCTTTCAGTCGTATGCACGTCTAAAGAGAACTGTTTTTAGTCTGGATTTAAACATTGCCAGAGTGGAGGCCTGTCTCACATCTTCAGGGAGACTGTTCCAGATTTTAGCTGCAAAAAACTGAAATGCTGATTCCCCATGTTTAGTCCTGACTCTAGGCACCTGCAGGAGGCCGGTCCATGTTTAGTCCTGACTCTAGGCACCTGCAGGAGGCCGGTCCATGTTTAGTCCTGACTCTAGGCACCTGCAGGAGGCCGGTCCCTGAGGTCCTCAGAGTGTGAGATGGTTCATGTGGCTCTAACATGTCAGATGTACTTTGGTGTTTGGCCGTGGAGAGACTTGAACACAAGCAGAGCTGCTTTAAAGTCTATTCTCTGAGCCTGAAGCCAGTGCAGAGACCTGAGCACAGGACTAATGTGATCGTACTTCCTGGTTCTAGTCAGGACCCGAGCAGCAGCGTTCTGGATGTACTGCAGCTGTTTTACAGCTCGTTTGGAGAGGCCAGTGAACAGGCCGTTACAGTAGTCTAACCTACTGGAGACAAATGCAGGATAAGTCTCTCCAAGTCTGGTTTAGACACTATACCTTTAATTTTGGAAATGTTTTTTAGGTGGTAAAAGGCTGTTGATGTTATTGATTTGATGTGGCTGTCAAAGTTCAGGTCTGAGTCCATTATTACCCCCAGATTTCTAACTTGATTTGTAGGTTTTAGAGCGAGAGACTGGAGGTGACTGCTGACACTTTCTCTGTTTCTGTGGCCCAAAGACGATGATTTCAGTCTTGTCTGAGTTTAGCTGGAGAAAATTGTTTTGCATCCACACGCTGATCTGTTGGATGCAGTAAATATAATAAATATATTATATTTATTTTCACTCAGATAAACATCTGTTGTATCTACATCTGACCCTGTGAACCAGTGTTCTATCAAATGACTTTTAATTCATTACGTCTTGCAGCGTGACATCCATAGATCTTAAAAGACCAAAAAAAAATGGTGATGGGCGATACAGGTCAGTTTTGTTTTGATCCCAAGTAAATATTGCAAGATCGATCCAATGAGTTTTGTTTTAAAATGTGCTGAAACGATTTAAAAAATATGACCTTTGCGTTCAGAAGCTATTAACATCTTCACAGACAAAGCAGTAACAACGTCACGTACAAAAGCAGGTTGTGCATCTTTAATTAATTATGGATTTGCAAATTAAATGTGGACAGGAACGCAGGAGACTGAGGGGTTAGGGTTTATGAAAAAGAAGGTTGCATATTCAAGCCAGTCTTTCTTGAATCTCAATGAAAGCGAGTAAACAGAGTGAACGGATAAATACGTACGTCTTTGTTTTCCAGGATCTCCTGCTTGGCCTCCTGCTCCGGCTCCGGAGGCTCCATCAGGTCGTCCGGGTTCATGCCCAGGTCCCGGCCGTGCATCGGGAGAGGGTCCAGGCTCTGCACGGGAGAATAAACAGATAATAAACATCAGAGACCAAACATAACCCTTTTCAGCTCTGACCTAAAACGTGTGACTAAAATGAACCTCATTTCAAACTGAAGCTGTTTCTGATCCTTTGGACACAAACTATTGTCTGACTCTTTGTGAAGCTCAGACTCTGGAGTTTTGTGTCTGATTTACTCTGATTCCACTGAAACAAACTCTGCAAAGAGGAACATCAGACTTTAAAGTCCAACTACATTTTCTTTGTAAAATAAATGAAGTGAAGCTGTGTCTGTAGGTTTTGTCTGATTGACACGTGTTTGGGCTTTTGTTGGTTTTGACAATTCCTCTTTCAAAGCTGAAGCTAATTTAACAAAGAATTAGTTTAGGGACTTGTAATAAAGCAGTGGTTCCCAAAGTGAGGGTCGCGAGGCGTGAGATGGGGGTCGCGAGATGATTTCAAGATCTAATTTTAATAAAAATGACACTGTATTTGGTCTATTTTTATTTAAAACCGTATATTTCAGCGAAATAGGGTCCTATAAGTCGATAAACGAAATGTGAAATAACTAATATTAAACTGGATTTAACGTACTTTGACACTCAAAATTATTGCTACTGTCATTTTCATTTTGCTTTGGGGTCTCGAGTTGGTTGCACAACTATTTTGAGGGTCCCAGGCAGAGTTTGGGAAATAGAGTAAAAAATTCCAGACAGAATTCATATAAAAGTCCTAGTAAATTTTTCTGAATTTTTGTGTAATTGTGTAACAAATTGACTCTGATTCATCCCAGAATCTTTGATATGAGTGAATTAAGTGGGTCACAGCTCTCTTTTCATATTTAACACGTCCAGCAGCTCCTTTTATCAGATAAAAGGAATAAATTAACAAAATGTCCAGACAACATAAGCTTTGGGAGAGCAGAGGGTCCAGGCTCCACAAGGACACCATAAATACTTATATTACTCCTTAAAACAAACAGCGCAAGTCCAAAATAAGAAGAAGAAGAAGAAGAAGAATTTTTATTTATAGAGCGCTTTTCCGCCTAATAGGCACCCAAAGCGCTTTAATTATAAGAATTATAACACCTCCTCGATACCTGGATGGAGCTTAGCCTGTCATCGACTCAACGCCCAATAAATGACAGCTGAAACAACACATATGTACATTTTCTCTGCAACTGTGGGGAGATTTTTGCTGTTTTTTGTTTAATACGATAAAATCTGAGCTGCCGAGGGATGAACGAGTAACTTCTGTGACTAATTATTGGCTCATTCTGCCGTTGTTTGTGATTTTTCTGACCAGTGCGATTCTGATTAGATTTGAGATTTTATGTTTTACCAAAAGGATTCTGTTCAAATTCACATTTTGAACACAATTCTGTCGCTTTAGTCGTGTTTTGGTGCATAGAGTCGTGTTTGTCGGCGCGTTTTTGAACAAATTTTTATCGCATTTGGTCACGCTTTCGTTTGTTTCACAACATGTTTGTGCAAATCCAAAGTGTTAGCAGTTTTTATTCAAATCAAAGCAAGACATTTTTATTTGTGAAAGAAATTATTGCACTCCAAAAATTGCAGCATTTGACATTTGCTGATTTTGTGTGGATTTGGTTTAATTGTGCAGCCCTGGTCTTTAAAAGGTAAATAAAGTCATCTGCTCAGAGGCTTCAGAGGCTAAACATCAGGAGAAAAAGTGTGTTTGAACAGACAGCTGCATTAAAGAGACAAACAGTCAATCACGATACGACAAAAATAGCAGATTGTCACAGGGACCAGCTCACAATTACATTTTTATCACAATATCACTCAGACCTAACAAATGGGAACGAGAACTGAAAAGGTTCCTACAGCGGGAGAACTCCTAGTATCCACAAAGAGTTCCAGTTGCATTCTGAAGGCGGAGCTTTGAATCTCAACTTGAGTGAAAGTGACCTCTAGACCCCAATGAGACAGAACACACTGCTGATCTTACACTTTCTCAAGGCGCACCACACTATTTACTATTATTGTCATTATTATTAGACACATATTTCAGAATTATACGGTCAAAATGTTGTGTTTGAGTCAATTTGCAAAGTTGTGGCTAAAAATATTGCTCCTATTTTTGTTCTCATTCATTTTTAAGTTACATTCTTGAAAGTATGAAGTTATTTTATTGCATTTGGCGCTGGGGAACGGCTAAAAACGCAATGGCAAACGCGCAAGTGAATTATAAGGCCTGTAATTTCACAAAAAAGGCACAAATGTGAGGCATGCGTGCTACAGTACATGGAGTACAAACGCTGGCCGGTGCAGCGGGCGGCGCGCACACATTTCACGCCGAGGTCATGGACAAACCGGGGCGAAAACACGCGCAGCGGGCGGAACGGCGCGTTACCTTCGCGTGGACTGTTCCCATCGTCACCGCGCGGTCCTCGCCTCCTCTTCTGACCGGGTTGAGTGCTCTCGAATCGGGGGAAAAGGCCTAAATGTGCCCGGTTACTGTCTCCAGGACCAAACCCCCTTCAGCAGAGGCGCCATGACAGAAGCGGAGGCTCTTGCGCACTTCACGGCGCAAAAGAGACTCCGGTTTGTTCGATTTTTAACCTTGTTCGAGTCGTTTTTTCACTGTGTAAGCATTTGAAAAACTAAATATGATCTGTAAATGCGTGAAAAGTTGTTGTTTTGTGAGTGGATTGGGTGCAAACACGATTACGCGCGCTTTGTCTGGACGTTTTGGCGCATTTCGGGACGTTTCGCAGCTTAGAATTGCGCGTAATCGTCATTTTTACACGCGTATTTGTTTCTAGATCATGAAAAAATAATCTTAAATGTCAGAAGTCTTACATGTTTGACAGTTGCAGTGGAAATACGTAAAAGTTAAGTATTTAAAGTGTGGTGTAATGAGAGATTTTGTGAAAACGCACTGCCTGTAAACGCAGCACGCGCCTTTCTCGCCGGTGATTGGTCGAGAAAATGCAGCACGTTTCAGTCCGAGCTGCAGTGAGACGCAGTGGCCAGAAGAGGGAGACATTTGTGCGCTTTCAGGCTCATCTCAAGCACTTTTTTTTTTTTTTTTAATATATTGTATAAGGTGCATTGATCAATTTGAACTTTTGTCATGTTTAAGGAATAGTATTTTTTATTTCTAAATTTTGAACTAAATGATTATCTTATATTGGAGTTGGTAATCTATTGAAATTCTTCTAATATCGTAAATGTTTTGGATGTGATATGCAAAATTTGAATGAGTTGAGTTTATTGTTTATAGAAAAAAAGCTATAAAAGAGTTTGTTTGTTTTTTGCCGTTTTTATTATGTCATATCAATGCAATGCTTCTTTTAAAATTCTCAAATAAATGAATAACTAAATAAATAATGTGGTTTCTTGTTGCATGTACAGAATTAACTCAAACGTCTCTGAATCAATCGAAATACTTTGAGTTAAACAAATGTTGAGGACAAACACAGACGGGGCGGGGCTGATGCGTCACGTTGTTACGTTGTGACACTAGAGGGCGCTGTATTTTGACCCTAATATCTAAAGTGTATCTTTAAATTCTCAAGTTTGTCTGTATTTATTGTTTCATTTGGACAGAAGACAGCGAGAAGGATTTTTGTCATTTTTATGGGTCTGAGTAATTTCTCATGTAGATATTTTCTATTATCTATTATTATCTATTATCTATTGTCTATATTTCTGTATCGTAAAAATGAAACGTTTATGTAAAAGTCACAGTTCTTGGCTTTAATTTAAGAACAATTTGTTGCTAATTTACTAAAGCCACGTGGCAGCTTATGTTTGTCACAGGTGACTGGCTTGAAATGAAAACAATACGTTTTATATTTGTTCATTTAATAAAAAGTGATTAAACATTAAAGACAGCAACATTTTTTGGACACTTTTGTGCTGATTTGGTCATGTTTATTTTTAATAAAATAATAGTTCTAACAACTTTTTTTTTTATCACATTCTTATTTCCCATATTATCACTAATCTCCTTCAAAAACATATTTGTTGTATTATTGCATTGCCATAAACAGGGGCCTTGCTCAAATGTATAGTAATGTAAATCATATTTGATCTTTCTTTGTCAAAAAAGTTACAAAAAGTATAAATATATCTGGGTTTTACACAATTCTCCACCGACCCCTGACCCGCAGCACTTTGTCACATGTTGTTATCTTTTGTTGTCTTTAAAGCTCACTTTTTATTATTTGACTTTTTTCTGAATCACTTTTTATCCCCTCTGTACATAAAAAAAAAAACGAATCTGTGTAGAAAATGGATCAAGAAATTTAAACCTGGTTCTGTCCATTTTCCAGATTTAAATGTTCCAAATATGGGACATTTTTGGCCATTTTTTCTCATAAAATGCCTTATTTCTATAAAAACATGACACGATGAAAAACCTGTCATATATTTTTTCTTCCATTTCTGTGACTAAACTACAGGAGAAGTTGAAAAATCTTTAAATTTCCTCTTTTTTCCCGCTGACCTGCAGCGTTAAAGAGGCATGTGTGAGTTTGTGCAGAAGGTGCTGGAAAAGCTGTGAGTGCACCTGGGAAGTGCTTGAAAGTGCTTGAATGTCATCTTTGAAAAGGTGCTCGACCCCTGTTTAAAACTCACTTTGTCGTCGGGTCAAATGCAGCGTTCTGTCTGAGTCGACTTTATTTCTTTGCTGTTTTTCTGTCGTGTTTTTCTGTAAATACAACGAAAAGTAACAAAAAAGTAAAAGTAAAAGTTGAATTGACAAACGGAATTTACCCAATATTTTAAATTTTGTTTAACTTCACATGCTGCGCTCCTCTCTCTTCTCCATCGTCTTCCCCTTTCTCCCCCCTCTCACCCTCCCTCTGTCTGTTTCTTTCTCTCTCTCTCTCATTTTACTCCCTCTTCTTTTCTCCCCCTCACTTCCCCCTTTTTTCCTCACCTCTTTCCATCCTCACCCTTTTTGTTCTCTCTCCTTTCCCTTCTATCTCCTTCATCTATCCCCCCTCTCTCTCTCTCACCTTTTCTCCTTCTCATTCCTCCTCTTTTTTCTCACTTTTTTATTATTACTTTTTTATGAATCACTTTTTATGCCGTGAGCGTGTGTAAAGTGCAGTGTTCCACTCCGCCAGCAGAGGGCGCACCAGACCAGTCAAAAGCTGCAGAGTGAACTCACTTTAAAACGTTCTTTCCTCGTTTTGGATTAAATAATGAAGAACGTCCTCTTTGCTCCTTCACAGTTTGGTCTGAGGCTTCAGGATGTGAAATCAGGCGGTGAACAGTAGCTGCCTGCCCTGAGGTTCATTCACGTCGAGCGTTTCAAAAAACCAAATTTTCATTTTAATTTTGTTTAACTTCACATGCCGCGCTCCTCTCTCTTCTCCGTCGTCTTCCCCTTTCTCCCCCTTCTCACCCTCTCTCTGTCTGTTTCTTTCTCTCTCTCATTTTACTCCCTCTTCTTTTCTCCCCCTCACCTGGGAAGTGCTTGAAAGTGCTTGAATGTCATCTTTGAAAAGGTGCTCGACCCCTGTTTAAAACTCACTTTGTCGTCGGGTCAAATGCAGCGTTCTGTCCGAGTCGACTTTATTTCTTTGCTGTTTTTCTGTCGTGTTTTTCTGTAAATACAACGAAAAGTAACTGTTTTTGATGAAAAAGTTGAATTGACAAACGGAATTTACCCAATATTTTAATTTTGTTTATCTTCACATGCCGCGCTCCTCTCTCTTCTCCGTCGTCTTCCCCTTTCTCCCCCTTCTCACCCTCTCTCTCTCTCATTTTACTCCCTCTTCTTTTCTCCCCCTCACTTCCCCTTTTTTCCTCACCTCTTTCCATCCTCACCCTTTTTGTTCTCTCTCCTTTCCCTTCTATCTCCTTCATCTATCCCCCCTCTCTCACCTTTTCTCCTTCTCATTTCTCCTCTTTCTCTTCTCTCTCTTTCTTTCTCTCCTCTGTTTCTCTCTCTCCCCCTTTTCTCCCCCCTCGCTCCCTCTCATTTTTCCATTTTTTTCTCTCCCCTCCTTTCCTCTTTCTTTCTTTTCTCTCTTTGATCTCACTGTATTTACTCTCTCTCCTTCCTTCCCTTCTTCCTCTCTCGCTCTCTCTCACTCTCCCTTCTTCCTCTCTCTCTCTCGCTCTCTCTGTAATTATAACTCTTCTCCTTTATCTCCCCCTCACTTCCCCCTTTTTCTTTCTCACCTCTTTCCATCCTCACTCATTTTGTTCTCTCACCCTCTGTTCTTATTATACCCTTTCCCTTCTGCCTCCTTAATCTCTCTCTCCTTGTTTCCTCTCTCTCTTTTTCTCCTCCTCTTTCTCCTCTCTCTCTCTATCCTCAGTCTTGCTCTCTCTCTCTTCTGTTTCTCTCTCCCTTTTCTCCCTCCCTCCTTCTCATTCTTTCCTCTCTTTCCTTTCCTACTCTCTCTCCGTCCTCCCTCTCTCTTCTAGATCTCCCTTCTCTTCCTCCCTCTCATCTTTCTCTCTTCTCTCTCCCTCTCATTTTTTCTCTCTCCCTCCACTCTCTCACCTCCCTTCTCTCTCCTCACTTCCCCCATATTTACTCTCTCTCTCTCTCTCTCTCTCTTACTCTCTCCTTCCCTCCCCCTTCCTCTCCCCTTCTCTCTCCCTGCTTTATCTTTCTCAGCCAATAACATCCCTCCTCTCCTTTACTTTCTCTCGCTCTCTTCTTTTCTCTCTCTCTGTCTTTCTCTTCTTTTTCTCCCTCTCCCCTCTCCTTCCATCTCCCTTGTTTCTTTCCCCTTTTCTCCCTCTTTCTGATTCTTTCATTTCTTTTTCTCTCTCTATTTAATTTTTTCTCTCTCGCTCTCTTCTCCCTCCTCCCTCATCTCTCCCTCTCTCTTTACTCTCTCTCCGTTCTCTTTCTCACTCTCCCCTTTTTTCTCCTTTCTCCATCTCATTTTCTCCCTTTCTCTCCTCCTTTTCTTTTACTATTTTTTCTCTTCCCCTCTCTCTCCCCACACCTTCTCTCCTCATTTTCCTTCATTTTCTCTCTCTCTCTCTACCGTTCTATCTCGTTTTATCTCTCTTGTGCTCTCCCCCTTTCTCTCTCTCTTTCTACCTCTTTCTCTCTTACTCGATTTCTCTGCTCTCCTTCTCTCTGTTTCCATTTCTCTTTTCTCTCTCCCCCTCGCTCTGTCTCTCTCATTCTCTCCTTTTATCTCTCTCCCTTCTCTCTCGCTCTTCCATTATCTCTCCTTCTCATTTTTCCATTTTTCTCTCTCTAACCTTTTTTTCCTCCTTTCCCTCTTTTCTCCTTTTTCTTTTACTCTCTCTCTCTCTCTCTTTACTCTTCTTTACTCTCTTCTCCTCTCCTTTTTCTCATATTTTCTCTCTCTCTTCACACCCCAATCATATCCCTCCTCTCCTTTTCTCTCAGTCTCTTCCTCTCTCTCGTCCTCCCTCTCTCTCTCTCTCCTTTTCACTCTCTCTCTTTCCCTCTCTCTCTCTCATTCATTTTTCTCTCTCTGACCTTTCTTTCCCCTTTTCTCCTTTCCTTTTCCTCTTTTCCTCTCTCTCTCCCACACTATCTTCCCTCATTTCCTCTCTCTCTTCACCCTCCGCTCTATCAGCCTCAGCCAATTACACCCCCCCCCCGCACATCTCCTTTGCTCAGTCGACCCCCTCTCTCTCTATCTCTCCCTCTCTTTCTCTCTCTCATTCTCTCTCCCTTTCTCTCTCTATCTCTCTTTCTCAGTCCCCCTTTGCTCTCTCCTCTCTCCTTTTCTCTCTCTCCCTTCTCTTTTCTTTTCTGCTCTCTCCCCTCTCTCTCTCCCACACTCTTCCCTTCTCTCTCTTCACCCTGCACTCTATCAGCCTCAGCCAATCACACCCTTCCTCTCTCTCCCTCCCTCTCTTACTTTCTCTCTCTCTCTCTTTCTCTTCTTTTCTCTCTCCCTTCTCTCTCTCACTCTTCCCTTCTCTCTCCCTCTCATTTTCCTCTTTCCTCTCTTTCCTTTCCCTCTTCCCTCTCTCTCTCCCACACTTTCTCCCCCCACTCTTCCCCCCTCTCTCTCTCTTCACCCTGCGCTCTATCAGCCTCAGCCAATCACACCCCTCCTCTCTCTCTCTTGCTCTCTCTCTCTTGCTCTCTCCTTCTCTTCTTTTCTCTCTCCCTTCTCTCTCTCACTCTTCCCTTCCCTCTCCTTCTCATTTTCCTCTTTCCTCTATTTCCTTTCCTCTCTTCCCCCCCCCCACTCTTCCCCCCCCCTCTCTCTCCCCCTTCTCTCTCTCTCCCTCTCTCTCTCTTGCTCTCCCCTTCTCTTCTCTCTCCCTTCTCTCTCTCACTCTTCCCTTCTCTCTCCTTCTCATTTTCCTCTTTCCTCTCTTCCCTCTCTCTCTCTCCCACACTCTCTCCCCCCCTCTCTCTCTCTTCACCCTGCGCTCTATCGGCCTCAGCCAATCACGTCCCTCCTCTCTCTCTCCCCCCTCTCTCTCTCTCTCTCTCTCTCTCCCCACACATCTCCCTCGCCCAGTCGACCCGAGCGTCCCTCCCTCTCTCTCCCTCACTCCCTCGCTCCCTCCCCGGCGCTCTCACGCACACTCGCGCACACCGAGCCTCCCGCGTGCCTCCGTGCCGTCACTCTCCGCTCTCCGTCCGTACCGTCCGCCGCGCGGGAGCATGTGGAGCCGCAGAGTCCGCCGCGGCGCCGCCTGCGTGTGCGCGCTGCTGCCGCTGGTCCTGGGCCTCTGCGCCGGGATGGGGAACGTGGGACCCGCAGGTAAAACCCTCTCTCTGTGCCTCCGTCGGCGCCGCTCGCCTCCGTCGCGCGGATCCCGAGTTGCTGAAGAGTTAAAGCTCCACTGCGGCGCATGCGGTCACTTCTGAACTCGGCAGATTAGAGGCCGCGCGGCTATTATTTACTTTGGGCTAATTTTACGGCGGTTTCGTGGATATTTTTGCTCCGAGCGCCGTTTTGTTTCGTGCACTTTTCATTGAAGCACTGCTAATGTCATAATAGACGTTTGGGTCGGAGAGTTTCAGCCTTGTTTCGGTCGTGGCGCACTTTTTTTTGGTTAAAAAGATGCAACATTTACTGAGACATCATTAAATCAAAGCTTTCAGTAAAATAAAATTAGCCTTAGACCCTTTAAAAGTTTGTACAAAAACGTCTAAATTCAGAACGGAGGGAAAAGTGAAGAGGAACATGATGTGATTTCACAGAGAAACTGGGATTAAGCTCAGAATATCACAAAATATGAAAAATGTGGATGGTTCAGAGTCAGTGAAAGCCTTAGACACATGAGTGACATCAGAGCTGCTTTAAACACATTTATTATTGTATTTTACATCATGTTTTAGGAAATCATCATCAACTATTTGTATTTTTGATGAAGGAACAATCCAGATTTATGGGTTTTACTGCAAAAATACTCACAGAAATGTCGAGCCCACAATAATTTTTCATTTTATCTAGAGACATATTAGGTACTATTCCATAAATTAGATTATTTTGAGGCTAAAATAAAATTTTAAGGCGAGAAAATTGTATTTAGTCCATGGTTTGTTATAGAAAAGCAAACTAACTGACCTTTCTACTCTGGAAATTCAAATGTGTTGCTTTTTTCCAACACAAACACTTCAAACCATAGAATTTAGATCTAATGTGAGACAATCATTCAAACATTTACAGACAGCTTCATTTTGCCTCCAAGGGTCTATAATGTGGTATAATGTGGTATAATGTGGTATAATGTCGTCTGGTTCTTTAATTTTGGCAAAATGTATAGTTTTTCTTTCTTTTTGGTGCATAATTTCCCTTTGGATTCTCCAAAATGATAAATTATTCCATTAAATCCACTGTCTAAATCTGTTCACTCAAACTGGACATGTTTCAAGGCACATAATGTAGACTTTATCAAATAGACTTTATTAAACATCTATTTTTAGAGCCTTTAAAATGTTCTGTCAGCAAAAGGTTAAAAACCAGAACACGTTTTCACCGATTAACGAAGATCTTTGGAACAAAAAATAAGCAACGACTTTGAATTTCAAGGATAAAAATGTCAGTTAATTTGCTTTTCTGTTACAAAAGATGGAAAAAAAGACAGTTATTTAAGGTTTTTTCTCCTGATTTTCTCATAAAATAGTTTGTGTTTTGCCTGGAAGGCTCCACAGTGTCACATAAACTCATCTCTGTCTCATTTATCCAGTTCAATTACCAAAAAGTACTGCGTTTGCTGCTTGACTTCAGGAGAACAGAATGTTTCAAACAGACTTCATGTCAAAAAATGAGCAACAGTCTTCATTTCTAGTGTGGAAATGGCACTCAGTTTGTTTTTCTATTGCAAAAGATAAAAAAAAACACTATTTTCTTGCCTCCAGTTTGTGTTTGTGCTTCACAAAAAGTACAAGTAGAGTTAAAGTGTGTAATATATCAGGGGATAAAATGAAAAACTATAGTGAGCTCGACATTTCTGTGAGTATTTGTCCAGTAAAACCTACAAATCTGGATTTTGCATTCATCAAAAATGCTAAATATGCCTTAAATGTGCAGAAAATTCAGTAAAATCCAGAGTTAAATGTGTTTAAAGCAGCTCTGAGTGACAAAAACACCTGCTTTTTCATATTTTGTGACATTCTGAGCTTCATCCCAGTTTCTCTTTTGCTCCATTCTTGAGTTTAGAGCGTTCTTTTACATTTGCTGCTCGAACAGAACCGCAACAATTAACTGGAATAATCACAACTTAATTTAAATAATGGTAGTTGCATTTTGATCATGTTTTTCTGCTCCTTGATTTGACCGTTTTAGAGTGTCCTGAACACACTTTTAGACAAAAAAAGAAACCAAAACCATCACAAAGATCCAGACAGTGGCAGGGACATGGTTTTTCATATTCGGACACACTTTTGGTCTGATTTGGTGACGTTTTAATAAGTTGTGAGCCTCTGCAGCCAAAAAAAGTGTGCCATGGGTCGAAAACGGTTGAAGAACTTTGCTCTTTGGGCTGTAGTTGACTAAAGACGCATCCCATCGATGGATTTTGAAACAAAAACATTGTAAATTCAGAACGGAGGCAAAAGTGAAGAACATGATGTGATTTCACTGAGAAACTGGGATTAAAATGTGGATGGTTTAGTGTCAGTAAAAGCCTCAGACACATGAGTGACATCAGAGCTGCTTTAAACACATTTATTATTGTATTTTACATCATGTTTGAGGAAATTATGATCAACTCTTTGCATTTTTGATGAAGGAACAATCCAGATTTATGGGTTTTATTGAAAAATACTCACAGAAATGTTGAGCCCGCAATCATTTTTCATTTTATCTAGAGATATATTAGATACTGTTCCATAAATTAGATTCTTTTGAAGCTAAAATACAATTTTAAGGCTAGAAAATTGTATTTTGTCCATTGTTTGTTACAGAAAAGCAAACTAACTGAGCTTTCTACTCTGGAAATTCAAATGTGTTGCTTTTTTCCAAAACAAACACTTCAAACCATAGAATTTAGATCTAATGTGAGACAATCATCATCTTCATTTTCCCTCCAGTCGCCTCCGTTCTTGAATTTTGACTCGTCACATTTTAAATATTTGGTCGACTCTGACACCGAGCACCGACTAATCGATTAAACGACTGAAGGCTCACACTGTAGACTCTAAAACACACTAAAAGATCTTTTATAACAAAGACGTTGCTTTTATTTCCTTTAGTTGTCGTTTAATGTCATAAAATGCACTTCATGTTTCAATATATATTTACATTTTGTTATTCTATTGTGCTGCAACTAACGATTATTTCAGTGTTCGACAGTGAAACCATTATTTCTATTGAACACTGAGACTTTTGAAACACATTTTAACCAAATAAATGTTGAAATATGGGACTGAAGGCTTCTACAGAGAGAATATTCAGTGGATTATTGAGAAAAATTAGAAACAGTTTATTCTTTTTTTGACATTTTGACGTAATAATGCCACTGTCTTTGTTATAAAAGCTCTTGTCGTGTGTGTTTTTAAGTCTGTTTAGTCCCGACAAACACCAACAGTATCAAAATACAATGTTTTAGATGTGATTATTCTGCAACGAGAAGTCTATTTGTGGTGGTTTTAAGTGTTTTTGTGTCCATTTCTACATTTCTGCTGCTGTTTATGAGGTTAAAGTCAAACAAATATGGCACGTTTGGCTCGATTGTTTGTGTTTTTTCTACAAGAATATTGGTTGTTTTAGTCCTTGGTGGAGATTACATTCAGATAACTCCAGTAACTTTTGTATTTGTCAACCATTTTGTCTCAATTTCCCCCTAAACTTTGCCTCACACTTTGGATTCCCCTTAAATGTGTTTTTGTGACGTACGGCACGGCTGTTAAATGCTGCATAATGGATATTATTGTGGTGGGTTTTTTCCCTTTTAATTTCTAAAACAGTATATTTCTGTCAGAAGGAGGAGCTTGATGTCACTGTAATATATTTATTTTGTTGTGACGCTGATACTTCCATATATTGTTTCTCACACTTGTAAATTATTGGTTCTTACTGTTGTATTTTCTTGTTTAGATGATATTGACGTCCAGAATATTCCAAAACCACACACCAACACTTTTTATTCACTCAGTCTGACACAGTTAGGTTTTTACTTGTATTATTTGCATGTTTTGTTCGATTTTCAAGCAGTGCCTGAAATATTGCCAGATTTGCCTTGAAAAAATGTCAGATTATGATTCTCACATTGATTGAATTGAAAGTGTTAGCACTGTGTCCTAGATTTACTTTTGCAACAGAAAACGGTGAAGAAGTACAGTTTTGTCACTCAAGTAAAAGTACAGATACGTGTGCAAACAGTTACTCAAGTAAAAGTATCACATTCTACTTCAGTAACGCGCTGAAATTATTGTTTGAAAATGTACTTCAAGAGTATAAAGTAAAAGTGTTTCATGCACAGGACGAGACCAGGTTTATGCTTTAAATGTCGTCATTTTGGTAAAGAATTTTGTTTAATTTTGGTCGACAAAGGTTCATTCGAAGTCGTTTCTTTAATTTGATGTGTGTATTTTTGTTTGCTTCGTCAGGCAGAACGTCACCATCAACGAGTTAAAAATAACCCTCAAACAAATTCGTCGATGTAATCCCTCATTGGTCCAGGCGTGTTCTGTCGTAGAAAAGGTTTCAGGGCTGTCATCTGGACGCTGCTTGAAGATCGAGATGTTTCGACTTCTATCCAAAAGTCATTGTCAATCCAAACCTTTTCTACCTCAAACAAATAAAAAGTACTTCCTACGTTTCAGTCCAGTTAAAGAAATGTAGAGGAGTAAAAAGTACAGATACTTGGTCTCGAATGTAGTGAAGTAAAAGTAAAAAGTATCCACTGTAAGAATGACTGAAGTAAAGTACAGATACCCAAAAAAATTTACTTACTTTTACTTTTTGTACTTGGTTACTTTCCACCGCTGCAAAGAACCGTCGTGACAGGGACAGTATTTGCAGTTTTGTCACTTATTCACACTTTTGTTGCTCTTTAATCATGTTTTTGTCACTTCTTCACACTTTTGTTGCTCTTTAGTCACATTTTTGTCACTTATTCACACCTTTGTTGCTCTTTTGTTGCTCTTTAGTCACGTGTGTCACTTTTAGTCATGTTTTTGTCACTTATTCACACTTTTGTTGCTCTTTTGTTGCTCTTTAGTCACGTGCGTCACTTTTAGTCATGTTTTTGTCACTTCTTCACACTTTTGTTGCTCTTTTGTTGCTCTTTAGTCACGTGCATCACTTTTAGTCATGTTTTTGTCACTTATTCACACTTTTGTTGCTCTTTAGTCACGTGTGTCACTTTTAGTCATGTTTTTGTCACTTATTCACACTTTTGTTGCTCTTTTGTTGCTCTTTAGTCACGTGCGTCACTTTTAGTCATGTTTTTGTCACTTCTTCACACTTTTGTTGCTCTTTTGTTGCTCTTTAGTCACGTGCATCACTTTTAGTCATGTTTTTGTCACTTATTCACACTTTTGTTGCTCTTTAGTCACGTGCGTCACTTTTAGTCATGTTTTTGTCACTTATTCACACTTTTGTTGCTCTTTAGTCACGTTTTTGTCACTTATTTGCACTTTTGTTGCTCTTTAATCACGTTTTTGTCACTTATTCACACTTTTGTTGCTCTTTAGTCACATGTGTCACTTTTAGTCATGTTTTTGTCACTTATTCACACTTTTGTTGCTCTTTAGTCACGTGCGTCACTTTTAGTCATGTTTTTGTCACTTATTCACACTTTTGTTGCTCTTTAGTCACGTTTTTGTCACTTATTTGCACTTTTGTTGCTCTTTAATCACGTTTTTGTCACTTATTCACACTTTTGTTGGTCTTTTGTTGCTCTTTAGTCACGTGTGTCACTTTTAGTCATGTTTTTGTCACTTATTCACACTTTTGTTGCTCTTTATATATGTCATGTTTTTGTCACTTATTCACACTTTTGTTGCTCTTTAGTCACGTGCGTCACTTTTAGTCATGTTTTTGTCACTTATTCATACTTTTGTTGCTCTTTAGTCACGTTTTTGTCACTTATTTGCACTTTTGTTGCTCTTTAATCACATTTTTTTCACTTATTCACACTTTTGTTGGTCTTTTGTTGCTCTTTAGTCACGTGTGTCACTTTTAGTCATGTTTTTGTCACTTATTCACACTTTTGTTGCTCTTTAGTCACGTGCGTCACTTTTAGTCATGTTTTTGTCACTTCTTCACACTTTTGTTGCTCTTTAGTCACGTGTGTCACTTTTAGTTATGTTTTTGTCACTTATTCACACTTTTGTTGCTCTTTTGTTGCTCTTTAGTCACGTGTGTCACTTTTAGTCATGTTTTTGTCACTTCTTCACACTTTTGTTGCTCTTTAGTCACGTGTGTCACTTTTAGTCATGTTTTTGTCACTTCTTCACACTTTTGTTGCTCTTTAGTCACGTGTGTCACTTTTAGTCATGTTTTTGTCACTTCTTCACACTTTTGTCGCTCTTTAGTCACGTGTGTCACTTTTAGTCTCGTTTTTGTCACTTATTTGCACTTTTGGTCTCGTTTTTGTCACTTATTCGCACTTTTGTTGCTCTTTTGTTGCTCTTTAGTCACATGTGTCACTTTTAGTCATGTTTTTGTCACTTCTTCACACTTTTGTTGCTCTTTAGTCAAATGTGTCACTTTTAGTCATGTTTTTGTCACTTATTCACACTTTTGTTGCTCTTTAGTCACGTGTGTCACTTTTAGTCATGTTTTTGTCACTTATTCACACTTTTGTTGCTCTTTAGTCACGTGTGTCACTTTTAGTCTCGTTTTTGTCACTTATTTGCACTTTTGGTCTTGTTTTTGTCACTTATTTGCACTTTTGTTGCTCTTTAATCACGTTTTTGTCACTTATTCACACTTTTGTTGGTCTTTTGTTGCTCTTTAGTCACGTGCATCACTTTTAGTCATGTTTTTGTCACTTATTCACACTTTTGTTGCTCTTTAATCACGTGCGTCACTTTTAGTCATGTTTTTGTCACTTATTCACACTTTTGTTGCTCTTTTGTTGCTCTTTAGTCACGTGCATCACTTTTAGTCATGTTTTTGTCACTTATTCACACTTTTGTTGCTCTTTAATCACATGTGTCACTTTTAGTCATGTTTTTGTCACTTATTTGCACTTTTGTTGCTCTTTAATCACGTTTTTGTCCCTTATTCACACTTTTGTTGGTCTTTTTTTGCTCTTTAGTCACGTGCATCACTTTTAGTCATGTTTTTGTCACTTATTCACACTTTTGTTGCTCTTTAATCACGTGTGTCACTTTTAGTCATGTTTTTGTCACTTATTTGCACTTTTGGTCTCGTTTTTGTCACTTATTCGCACTTTTGTTGCTCTTTAATCACGTTTTTGTCCCTTATTCACACTTTTGTTGGTCTTTTGTTGCTCTTTAGTCACGTGCATCACTTTTAGTCATGTTTTTGTCACTTATTCACACTTTTGTTGCTCTTTAGTCACGTGCGTCACTTTTAGTCATGTTTTTGTCACTTATTCACACTTTTGTTGCTCTTTAGTCACGTTTTTGTCACTTATTTGCACTTTTGGTCTCGTTTTTGTCACTTATTTGCACTTTTGTTGCTCTTTAATCACGTTTTTGTCACTTATTCACACTTTTGTTGGTCTTTTGTTGCTCTTTAGTCACGTGTGTCACTTTTAGTCATGTTTTTGTCACTTCTTCACACTTTTGTTGCTCTTTAGTCACGTGTGTCACTTTTAGTCTAGTTTTTGTCACTTATTTGCACTTTTAGTCTCGTTTTTGTCACTTATTTGCACTTTTGGTCTCGTTTTTGTCACTTATTCGCACTTTTGTTGCTCTTTTGTTGCTCTTTAGTCACATGTGTCACTTTTAGTCATGTTTTTGTCACTTATTCACACTTTTGTTGCTCTTTAGTCACGTGTGTCACTTTTAGTCATGTTTTTGTCACTTATTTGCACTTTTGGTCTCGTTTCTGTCACTTATTTGCACTTTTAGTCTCGTTTTTGTCACTTATTTGCACTTTTGGTCTCGTTTTTGTCACTTATTTGCACTTTTGGTCTCGTTTTTGTCACTTATTCGCACTTTTGTTGCTCTTTTGTTGCTCTTTAGTCACATGTGTCACTTTTAGTCATGTTTTTGTCACTTCTTCACACTTTTGTTGCTCTTTAGTCACGTGTGTCACTTTTAGTCTCGTTTTTGTCACTTATTTGCACTTTTAGTCTCGTTTTTGTCACTTATTTGCACTTTTGGTCTCGTTTTTGTCACTTATTCGCACTTTTGTTGCTCTTTTGTTGCTCTTTAGTCACATGTGTCACTTTTAGTCATGTTTTTGTCACTTCTTCACACTTTTGTTGCTCTTTTGTTGCTCTTTAGTCACGTGTGTCACTTTTAGTCATGTTTTTGTCACTTCTTCACACTTTTGTTGCTCTTTAGTCACGTGCGTCACTTTTAGTCTCGTTTTTGTCGCCTTCACTTTGTCTTGTCTTGTTGCTGTTTTTTGACACTCTTTTATGTTTACAGATTGACTTGTGACGCTTTTAATCGCTTTTGTGCACTTTTTTGTTGCTTTTAGTCACGTTGTTGTTGCTTTTGCTGCGTTTTGGTCACTTCTTTCGGTCATTTCATGTTTTAACAGATCCAAAGTACAGGGTGATCAGTTCTGATTCAGAATAATTCAGGATATTGAGTTGTTTGTGTTCGTCCATTCAAATTGCGATTTCCGTCAGTTCTTATTGTTGTGGCCTGTTGTGCCTCTCAATAAGGAGGTCGTGGGTTCGAGTCCCGGACCAGACCAACATCACACGCTCTCTCTGGGTGGAGTTTGTTCTGGTTCTCTTGTAGGTTAATTTACAGCTCTAAATGTCCCGTAGTGAAGAATGTGAGAGTGAACGCTTGTCTGTCTGCGTTTGCTGCGGTCAGTCCTCCAGGGCGCACCCGCCTAAGGCCCAAAGTCACTGGTTCTAGTCCCCCGCGACCTCTAACGGGAACAGGAAAAGGAATGAATGCATGAAAATCCTACACATTATCATTTTGAATTGATTTACCGTTTCGCCCTCTTTTGGAGAAGCCCTGAGTGCAGCTTTAGCGGGAGGATTGTCAGATAGAGTCAGCAGATCTGTGTCAGGGCCGTCTGAGGAGAGTAACAGCCCTCAGGACAAAATACTCCTCAGTTTACATTGAGTCATTTGTGAGAAAGAGAAAAAACAGCACACCCTGGATAAGCTCCACATGTCAGACCCTTCATTTGTATTTATTTATCTGTGAGGACCTTTCTTTAATCAGACGTTTTAAGCTTTACATTTTAACATTGAGTAATTATAGACCCTTTAAAGTCTGATGTGTCAAAAGTACAGAACGGAGGCGACTGGAGGCAAAATGAAGTCGACTGTAAATGTTTGAATGATTGTCTCTCATTAGATCTAAATTCTATGGTTTGAATTTCCAGAGTAGAAAGGTCAGTTAGTTTGCTTTTCTATAACAAATGAAGGACAAAATACAGTTTTCTAGCCTTAAAATTGTATTTTAGCTTCAAAAGAATCTAATTTATGGAATAGTATCTAATATATATCTAGATAAAATGAAAAATGATTGCGGGCTCAACATTTCTGTGAGTATTTTTCCAGTAAAACCCATAAATCTGGATTGTTCCTTCATCAAAAATGCAAAGAGTTGATGATAATTTCCTCAAACATAATGTAAAATACAATAATAAATGTGTTTAAAGCAGCTCTGATGTCACTCACATGTGTCTGAGGCTTTCACTTTGACAAAATCTTCTACGTTTTACGGTTAATCCCAGTTTCTCAGTGAAATCACATTATGTCCCACTTCACTTTTCCCTCCGTTCTGAATTTACAATGTTTTAAACGGTCTATAGTATAAGTTTGTGACCAACACTTTCCTGGAGAAGGAGCAGAACAGAGACTGCGGAGAATTCAAACACATTAAATCTCAAAAGCTACAATTTTATGGAAATATGACTTTGTGAACTGGAAGGACTCACCCTTTAATCATGTCCTAAAAGAGTTCAGGTAAAACGGAGAGAGAATAATCTGCTGTGAGGGAAACTGATTTAATCACTTAAAGAGCTGTTTTATTTAGAGCTAAAAAAGACATTGCTCGATCTTTTTGCAAACTATAAATACATGAACAGTTTAGATGCATTTGTTCTAAAATATAATTCAACAAGATTTATGAAACTCTCTCTGGTGTAAAGTGGATTCACTGCTGGAGCTGAAGAAACAATGGACAGAACATTGTTTTTTCACATTTAATTATGACTTTTATCGTTTTCTGGGAGGTTCTGAGTTTGGAAGTTCATTGAAGTAGATATTTTTAGATGCTTTATGCGTATTTTCTTATTTATATTTGTCAGTATTCTGTCCAATGAGGGATTTTGCACCAGTATAAAATCCCTCATTGAACAGTTTAAATGTACAAGTGCAGGTTTTATTGATTTTGGCCCAGTTTACCTCAGGTGCACGATAAATTTAGACTTTTTTTTTTAAAGCCATCTTTTCTAAAACTATCAGTCACAGAACTGTTTTTTTATGTATACCATTAAATTGTCTTATTTTATTCGGAATTTACATCATTTTGACAAAAAAAACACCAATGTAAAAAAAAAGGAACAGTCACTCGGTTGTTGCTTGTCGTTCAGAAAGAATTGATTCGACTGAAGTCAGTGTCACGGCGTTGGTTCTATTTCCAACATTTTTAAGGCGAGACGCTGCAGGTGAACAGGAAAAAATGTTAAACTTCACATGAATGTAAGAAAAAAATATATTACAAGTTTTTCATCGTGTCTTGTTTGTCATTTTATGTGGAAAAATTGCCAAAAATCCACATATTTGGGACGTTTAAATCTGAAAAAGGGACAGAACCAGGTTTAAATTTGTTGGTTCATTTTGTAACATATTAGTTATAAAAATGTACAGAGGGGATTTTGGATTTCTTTTTAGTTTTTGAGTAAACTAGATCTGACTGAAAATGGTCTAAAACACAAATTTCTCCTATTTCTTTTTACTTAAAGCTTCAATAAATCAGTTTTAGAATTAGATATCAATAAATCCTTGTGTACATTCTGTCAGAATCTGGTTGAGTCCAGATTGTACAGTTTGGTGTAGGATCTACTTTAAGGCTGATCTTTATGTCTCGAGGGACAAAAATGGATTTTAAGAAAACGGCCTTTGAAGTTACAATGTCCCAGAGAAATCAATGGATGAAGTGGATTCAATGGAAGAATCAAACATCAGGAGCAGATTGGACAAGTTTGTTGTTTCCACATGAAAGTCCATATGTTGAGAGAGAAAATCGACCAAAAAGAAAAAGGGTTTTGCCTGTAGAGTCTCGCCTTAAATGGTCTCGATGCAAACGCTCCATGCAATCATTTTTTGACCTGTGACTATTTCATCCAAACTTTCTTTTGTTCAGTTTTATGGTTACGATAAAAAAACATTCCAACTCAACTTCGACACTAAGGAAATGCTCAACACTCAAGATTTCGATTCCACAACAATAAAAAAACACATTTCTTTAGACGATAGAATGTCGTTTTTACACAGAACTGATCACCGTGTTGTTCTGATACGGATCAAGATCTAAAACTGTTCAGGAAAGATCCAATTTGTGCTGTTTATGTGATTTTTATTGCAGTAAATCAACAATTTCTGTACTTTTATTCTAGTTTTAACATCAATTAGTCTGTGGAGATTGATTCTTTTGACAAACTTAATGTCAAGATTAATCAGTTTTAATAGAAATCATGAATATAATCCAAAGAACTAAAAAAGTATTGAATAGAACTTTATTTGTCTGTTTCAAAATAAAACAAAAGAGTCATTTTCAAGTCAAGAATCCAAAAACCTAAATCTATATCTAAAGAACTACAATGTTTTCCCCCACATATTGATAGAGCGATATTGTTTGTTTTTTACTTTTCAAACACAACATTAAAATAGCTTTCCGTATTGATTTCATGAAGAAAGGCAGACTCCTCATTCTGACAAATACAATCGACAAACACCAGAGAACACAAAACTAGAGTGAATCATCTGCAAATGCCGTGTGCCTTTTGTCACATTTGTCCCACTTGCACCCGTGAATAGTGAATACGTTCACTTTCAAAGGTCATTTTTTCCATCTTATTAAAGTTCTTTGTTGTTTGAGGCCAGTCCTTGACATTTGGATCGTTCTCTGACTTCTTTGTGATAACTTTTTCCTTCTGACAAAAGTGCGTCCAGGCGAGAATTATTGACTCACCGTTCATGTTAAAGTCTGTATGAAGGTCCTCAAAATGTGTTATTCTGATTTAGTTTGGCGGGAGGGCACCTGGGGCAATTATTTATTAAAGTTTTACATTCGCGAAGTTGCGGTTTGTGAAGAAATTTAGAAAAATAAAAGTTCAAAATGACAGGAATCCCTCTGTGATGTCATCAAAAAGTGACATACCATTGAAAACACAGAGACAATTTACACAAAACGGACAAATTTTTCTGACAGTTTGGACCGTCATTCAAGAAAATAGAGTGTTATCAGGGATTATTGTTTTTCAAATCATAACTATTGTGTAATGTATGTGGATGTTGGCCCTTGTTTACTGTCTGGTTGCTATGGTAACAGTTGTGGAATTACCTCTAACTATGTCATGTTTGTGCTCGTGTTCAACAGGAAGTAAAATTGTAAAAAGCGACAAAAACGTGACTAAAAGCGGCAAAACTGCGACTAAAAGTGACAAAACCGCGACTAAAAGTGACAAAACCACGACTAGAAGCGACTGTGTGGTGTTATCAGGTATTATTATTCGTCAGATCATAACTACTGTGTAATGTATGTGTTTGTTGGCCCTCGTTTACAGTCTGGTTGCTATGGTAACAGTTGTTGAATTACCTCTAACTGTGTCATATTTGTGTTCATGTTCAACCAGAAAGTGACGTTATAAACTTTACACAAACTGTTAAACTGGAGACAAATGGGTAAAATGTTTTGTCAAATCTTAAATGTATCATGTTCACTACGTTTTAGTCAAATGTGTCGTCGAACTTTAAAGGTCCCATAACATGCAAAATCGACTTTTCAGAGGTTTTAACCTTCCTACAGTGCTATTTGGGCCTCGTATGTTGTGCCCAAAGTGGTTTTTTGATTGATTCCCTCATGTTTTCACTAGAGAACTGTCTTTTCCGTCCCCCTCGGCTGAGCAGCAGACGGGGGCTGAGATGACGCGGCTTCACAAGGATGACGCGGTGTTTAAGCCACGCCTCCAGGAAGCGCGCAGCCGCAAGCATAAAAACAGCTAATGCTAATGCTACACAGTAATTACACGATGGATACGACAGATAGAAGAGTTAGCTTGTTATTTACCAAACGGCAACGTCCGTCGTCGAGGCCCTGGAGCACGTCAAACTCCAGGTCAGATCCAGGACGTAGGACTCAGCACGACGCACCGTCAGGACGGATAAAAGGTTTATTCCTGTGTTTGTGTATCGCTGTTTACCGGAGCACACGGCGCATGCACCATCTCCGCTCTAGGCTTCGTCACAGGTTGGGCGGGGGAGGTGCACGGGTTGGGCAGGGGAGCCGCGCGGGTTGGGCGGGGGAGGCAGGCTGCTCTCTGTTCGGGGGGGGGTCAGATCTCAGAGTGAGCCGTTTACTTTTACAAGGAGGGGGGCCAGTCCAAGAAATGGGTGTTTTTTGGAAACTGTTATGTTATGGATATTGCACAACGCAAAATTTTATCAACAAAGCCCTTAGGATAGACTGTGTAAAGGGCAAAATAGCAGAATATGGGACCTTTAAGTGTTCTCCCCGTGTTACTGTGGGTAGACACAGGAGAAAATGAATGAATGTAGATATATGATTATCATGATTTTCTTGGGGCAGATCATGATTTAGATTTTATCACGATTCATGTTCACTTTGTATTTTTCTGTTGTCTTTAATAGAGCTGCACCATTTAGGAAAAATATCGAATTGTGATATTTCTGACCAGTGCAATTGTGATTATGTTTGTGATTTATGTTTTAATAATGGGATCCTGTTCAAATTCACATTTTAAACACAAATTTAGTCACTTTCAGGCGTGTTTTTGTCACGGTCAGTTGCGTCTGTAATATTTAAACGTGTCTTTGTTACTTTTAGTTGTATCTTGTTGTCGTTTTTGTAGTTTTTAGTCTTGTTTTGGTGCATTGAGTCGCGTTTGTTGTTTGTAGGTGCGTTTTTGTCACTTTTGAATGCATCTCTATCGCTTTTAGATTCGCTTTCATAGCTTTTGGTCGCGCTTTTGTCAGATTTTTTAGAACATGTTTTGTACAAATCCAAACTACAGTGTTAGCAGTTTTTATTCAAACCAAAGAAAGACATTTTGTTGGTTGTGGAAGAAATTATTGCACTTCAAACATTGCAGTCTTTGTGATTTGCTAATTACATCCATTAAAAGTGTGTTTTTGTGTTGATGTGGTTTAATTGTGCAGCTCTGGTCTTTAAGAGGTAAATAAAGTCATCTGCTCAGAGGCTTCAGAGGCTAAACATCAGGAGAAAAAGTGTGTTTGAACAGACAGCTTATGGCAACATTTATGGCAGAAGTGCAACTCAGCTTCAGTTGAAGGCCAACAATGATTTAAAAACGTTAGAGACTGAGCTGTTCTGATGTTCAGAGGCAGATTGTTCCAGAACTAAAGCGAGCAGCCGCAGAAAAGACTCACCTCGAGTGTGCGAGTGAGGCGATCACAGTATTGAATCAGAGTTATTGATTAAGTTCATCCAAAAGAGCAAACCAACCAACTACCTACTCTCTCATGTATAAAGTGAGAATAGAGATGAGAATATCTGCCTGGAGTAAAAGTGGAACTCCTTGGACTGTAATTTAAAAACCTCCTCAAATGTCGACAGGTTTAAGAAACAATCAGATCATGTGAACTCTATTAAAACACATAAAGAAACCACTGAATATCAGGAATGATCTGTGGAAGCCCTGCATGTTTCTGTAAAACCATTTGTCTAAACCAACATGTGTTTTATTCAGACCATGTGTTTCTGTTGAATGTTTAAAGCCACAGATTCTGCTGCAGTGACTTTTTTGATCTGAAACCATGTTCTAACAATGTTCTTCATCAAAAACACACCTGAAGTGGCATTCAGCTGCATTCACGCTGATTTCAGGAATGTTAATTAGAAAATCCTCTCCCTCCGAGCATCAAACACACTTCCTGCTGAACTTCTGGTATTTTCGGATGTATTTTCAGATTCATACGTCATTTATCAGAGAACATTCCACTGTTTTTAGTCCTTAAATCATCACTAAACTCGTTCTTAGCATTTCTGCCTCTAAACATGATAACTGCTGCTGCAAATCCACACATGACGTCTTTTCAGCGCTAACTTCACTAGATTGTATATAGCGCTGGCTCCATCTGCTG
This sequence comes from Rhinogobius similis, assembly GCA_019453435.1. Taxonomy (NCBI): domain Eukaryota; kingdom Metazoa; phylum Chordata; class Actinopteri; order Gobiiformes; family Gobiidae; genus Rhinogobius; species Rhinogobius similis. The sequence goes on along the minus strand of CM033619.1, from coordinate 5,022,541 downwards.
GATGCACTCAGTGTCATTTCATAGTGACTGATAACGGGGCAGAGAATGAATAAAACACTTTTTATTTGTTTTAAACATGAGGTGTCAAATTTAAGACACTCAAGAGCATGTTTAAAGGCTAATAACAAATTGAAAAATGCATAATATTTTTCTTTTAAGAAAGGGCCAGATATTTATAAGATTTTTTTCTTCTTTCTGCTCCTTTGCGATTGTGATGGTGCATTTTTGTTGACTTAAATCACATGCATGTGTGCACAAATTAAATGAACAATACATAAAGAAAGAGCCCTTTATTAGTGCCATTGAAGGCGAGGCACTGCTGGTGAATGGGAAAAAATCTTAGTGTTTCCTAAGTGTTTGTTTTGGAAAAAAGCAACACATTTGAATATTAACTGTATAAATATAATTTAGTTTGCTTTTCTATAACAAACGATGGACAAAATACAATTTTATAGTTTCAAAATTGTATTTTAGCTTCAAAAGAATCTTATTTATGGAATAGTATCTAATATAGATAAAATCAAAAATGATTGTGGGATTTTTCCAGTAAAACCCATAAATCTGGATTGTTCCTTCATCAAAAATGCAAAGAGTTGATCATAATTTCCTAAAACATAATGTAAAATACAATGATAAATGTGTTTAAAGCAGCTCTGATGTCACTCACATGTGTCTGAGGCTTTTACTGACACTAAATCATCAAAATCTTTCATATTTAGTGATATTCTGAGGTTAATCCCAGCTTGTTAGTGAATCACATCATGTCCCACTTCACTTTTGCCTCCGTTCTGAATTCACAGTGTTTTTGTTCACAGACTTTTAAAGGGTCTACAATCATGACGCTGCACTCACTGAAACGACACTGTGAGTCTGCTGCTCCATATGCTCTGTGCAGAAATGTAACACACCCACAGAGAAGTGTTTGCACCGAGCTGTGAATCTGTGAAAGTTGCAAATGGCCTAAAAGTCGGACCACATACCTGCAGCGCCAACGAGCCAAACAAATCTCCCACGACTAGGCAGCGTTTCCCCGGCTCCCCGAGTACGTCGTCCCTCGCGCCGACGTACGCCGAGCGCGTTTCCACCGCCGTGATGTTTGTGTTTGTTTGCTGCTGCTGGGGCGGGCGGTGTTTGTTTGTTTACTGCTGCTGGGGCGGGCGGTGTTTGTTTGTTTACTGCTGCTGGGGCGGGCACGGGGCCAGACGGAGCCGTGCTGCGGGTGAAGCTCACACACTGGAGCTCTGTGCGGCGGCTGGAGCAGAGACGGACCTTCTCCGCTCGTCTGCAACCGCTGTGTGTCGTTATTATTATCTCGTACGTCCTTGATTTTCCACCTGTCTGTCACTGTTCACCTTGTTCCGGAGGTTGTCGTGGGCGCCGCCATCTTGTTTCCGTTGTAGTTCACACGGGGCAGACGAGCTCAACAGAAAATAACTTCCACACGGACTAAAAAGATGTTTTCAGGCCTCAGGAAATCGGTACATTTCTGACTTGTTGTTGCTCGTGTTAAACATTTTACACAAATCAATCTACTTAATATAACATTTTAGCGGCAAGAATTTTCCCTCGTTCGTCAATAGCTTTAACGGAGTTCTCGTCAAACAGAAGTGCATTTACAATATTGGTCAACGATTAATTGTTTTGAATCTGTTCTCCTCTCTGATTGGTTGTTTTGAATCTGTTCTCCTCTCTGATTGGTTGTTTTGTTGTTGCGTGTCTTTTCTCCTCTCTGATTAGTCGTTTTGAATCTGTTCTCCTCTCTGATTGGTTGTTTTGAATCTGTTCTCCTCTCTGATTGGTCATTTTGAATCAGTTCTCCTCTCTGATTGGTCGTATTGAGTCTGTTCTCCTCTCTGATTGGTCATTTTGAATCTGTTCTCCTCTCTGATTGGTCGGTTTGAATCTGTTCTCCTCTCTGATTGGTCGTATTGAGTCTGTTCTCCTCTCTGATTGGTCGTATTGAGTCTGTTCTCCTCTCTGATTGGTCGTATTGAGTCTGTTCTCCTCTCTGATTGGTCGTATTGAGTCTGTTCGCCTCTCTGATTGGTCGTATTGAGTCTGTTCTCCTCTCTGATTGGTCGTATTGAGTCTGTTCTCCTCTCTGATTGGTCGTTTTGAATCTGTTCTCCTCTCTGATTGGTCGTTTTGAATCTGTTCTCCTCTCTGATTGGTCGTTTTGAATCTGTTCTCCTCTCTGATTGGTCGTATTGAGTCTGTTCTCCTCTCCGATTTTGTCGTATTGAGTCTGTTCTCCTCTCTGATTGGTCGTATTGAGTCTGTTCTCCTCTCTGATTGGTCACTTTGAATCTGTTCTCCTCTCTGATTGGTCGTATTGAGTCTGTTCTCCTCTCTGATTGGTCATTTTGAATCTGTTCTCCTCTCTGATTGGTCGTATTGAGTCTGTTCTCCTCTCTGATCGGTTTCTTTGCATCTGTCCCTCTCTGATCGTTCGTTTCTTGTCTTTCCTCAGATGCAGACGAGTGCGCCGAGGGCACAGACGACTGTCACATCGACGCTCTCTGCCAGAACACGGCGAGATCCTACAACTGCATCTGCAAACCTGGATACAAGGGCGACGGGAAGGCCTGCGAGGGTGAGTCTGAGCGCTGCAAGACGCAATAATAAGTCCACTCACTCACAAATACATGCGCAGACACTAACAGAGAAATAATGAGAAGGACAGGTCGGAATACAGGCCAATTTGAATGTTTTTAGAAGAGATTTAAATTGACAGTGGTCTGAGAATTGAGTGCGTGGAGGGACTAGTGGGTGAGGAGAGGAGTCTGCTACTGCATCTGGTGTTTTATGGGAAGCCGGTGAAGATGGACAAGAGTGGGGGTGATAAAAGTGGAATCATGAGCTGGTCCCTGTGATGATCTGCTGTTTTCGTGAAATCGTCGTATCGTGATTCACTTGTTTGTCTCTTTAATGCAGCTGTCTGTTCAAACCATAGGCCGCACATATCGATGGACAGTTTGGACGGCTCACTCAGTCTTCGTCAGAGTCACTCCATGTCGCTGTGGCGTGTCTTGTCGGCTGATCTACACAGGTTTTGGCACGGTTTTCCTACCGGTGGAGGTAGGACAACAGCGCCATCTGCGGTCCGACTTCTTTAGGACGTGTCCCGGTTGTGTGAGAGTAAAAAAGCCCCCTTGTCCCGGCTCACAGTCCTCTAAGCACGTTTCCATATTTCAGTTGCCTCCATAGACCGCACATATCACTGGACGGCCCTTGCCCGCCGCCACCGCATTTCAAACAGGAAGTGTCCAAAGAGGCTGTACCGGCTCCTTCAGGCCGAGCCGCCATTCACTTTCTTTTGTGACACTGGTGCCCTTTACTCTGTAACTGTTTTGGTCAAACTCACATCTGGAACTAAAATGTCCATCTGACACACTCCACATGATCCTGTGTTTTTTTCTCGTTGGTTTTTCATAAATAAAGTTATTACAATAATAACTGACCAATCAGGTGCTTCCTTTTCTAGGGGCCGGTTTCTTTTGTGTTAGCAACAGGTTTGATTGACAGCTAGCACGTTACTGCCGTCTCCTCCCACCGAGGGGTGGAATCCGTTAAAAACCTCCTCTTGTTTGTGTGGTTGCCACGATACGCACTCGGATTTCCAAATATGGAGTCTGGCTCCACTTTAGCCGCTATAACTGCTAGCTCATCTTTAGCCACTATAACTGCTTGCTCCACTTTAGCCGCTATAACTGCTAGCTCCACTATAGTCGCTATAACTGCTAGCTCCACTTTAGCCACTCTAACTGCTAGCCGCAATTGGCTTCATTTAGCTGTAGCCAAACACTATGGGTGACGTCACATTCCCATAGTCCATCGATATGTACGGTCTATGGGTGCCTCCTTAATCCAGCGCCGATGTTTGTCGTCCTCGTCCCAGTGACGTTTGCTCCTTCCCGGTCCATCATGTGGTTTTGGCGTCATCAGAAATGGCAGATTTGATCTTGTTCTGCTTTGTGTTTTGTTGCTCGTGTGCTCGCCCTCACCGTTTCCCTGTGCTCCTTCTTTTGTTTCAGGTAAAATAAACAAACAAACACTGGTCTGAAATAAGAATACTTAAATAATGAATCAGTAGAAGACCAAATGAACCTCGTTTAACTATCGGTATAACTTTTACTGAAAAAGCAGGATGTCTATTTTCAGCTTAATCAGCAGAATTAACAACAAATCTTACTCAGAACGTCTTCAGTTCTTCTGGGTAAAAAGTCTTTGAGAGAAACACGATCTGCGGCAGGTTTAGCTCGACCTGGTGGTGTTTCACGGTTGGATTCTTTGTCCCGGTCGGTCGTTCTGCTCTGATTTATCCTGTTCTTCAAACAGTGGAATGACGTTTGTACAAAGCGTTTCTGTTTCCAGCTCAGACGGAGCAACACGAGCTTCATCTGTAAAACTCACACAGACGCCGCTCCAGACACGAGTCGTCACAAAAACACAACCACAGACTCGATTCCAAGCAACAGGCTCGATTCTATAATACCTTGATTTTTCTCCAGTGCCGGGGAACACTAGTACGCCTTGAAGTTTTGCCAGGTGTGTCTTGAAAAAATATCAAATTGGAGTTAACAGGTTCACACCTTTTTGGATTGTCCCGAGCAACTTCTGCACCAAAACAGAACGCAAAACCACCACTAATGCCAAATTTAAAGCACCAGACATGATTTGGCTCATTATATGCCATATTTTATCAACTAAATGGTCTGATTTGGTCATGTTTTTGTAGATGTTGTGCCGTGGTGTCTTTTAAACCCAAAAAGTGTGCCGCAGCTAGAACAAGGTTGAAAAACACTGCTATAATGCTGTGTTTTTGTAAAGTGCCGGTCATTTTCAACACAAAATAATAATACGTTTCCTTGTGGTCTTACTCTAGTGACGCTCATACTCTGACAAAGCACAAGTTAGTTGTGTTACTAAAACACAGACAAAAGTGTAGTACCGTAAAATTGGGACTATTGAGTGCACCTGAGTATAAGCCGCGCCCGCCATATTTACAAAGAAAAACACCTTTGTACATAGACAGGGCGCACCTGTCTATAAGCGGCAGGTGTCCACGTTTAACATGAGACGTTTACACAGAAGGATGGAACACACAGTTTTAATTGAACACATGCCTTTTTCCAAACACTGAGTCGCTCTTCACTGTCGCCTCCGACGTCTCACCATCGATTCATGGATGAAGCTCACGGGCAGCAGCTCTGTTTCCTTCTTTGGCTCCACATCGAGTGCTTTTAACTT
>CM033619.1:4963053-5017191 GCA_019453435.1 Rhinogobius similis | reverse complement strand
TTGTTGCTCTTTAATCATGTTTTTGTCACTTCTTCACACTTTTGTTGCTCTTTAGTCACATTTTTGTCACTTATTCACACCTTTGTTGCTCTTTTGTTGCTCTTTAGTCACGTGTGTCACTTTTAGTCATGTTTTTGTCACTTATTCACACTTTTGTTGCTCTTTTGTTGCTCTTTAGTCACGTGCGTCACTTTTAGTCATGTTTTTGTCACTTCTTCACACTTTTGTTGCTCTTTTGTTGCTCTTTAGTCACGTGCATCACTTTTAGTCATGTTTTTGTCACTTATTCACACTTTTGTTGCTCTTTAGTCCACGTGTGTCACTTTTAGTCATGTTTTTGTCACTTATTCACACTTTTGTTGCTCTTTTGTTGCTCTTTAGTCACGTGCGTCACTTTTAGTCATGTTTTTGTCACTTCTTCACACTTTTGTTGCTCTTTTGTTGCTCTTTAGTCACGTGCATCACTTTTAGTCATGTTTTTGTCACTTATTCACACTTTTGTTGCTCTTTAGTCACGTCGCCACTTTTAGTCATGTTTTTGTCACTTATTCACACTTTTGTTGCTCTTTAGTCACGTTTTGTCACTTATTTGCACTTTTGTTGCTCTTTAATCACGTTTTTGTCACTTATTCACACTTTTGTTGCTCTTTAGTCACATGTGTCACTTTTAGTCATGTTTTTGCTCCACTTATTCACACTTTTGTTGCTCTTTAGTCACGTATGCCACTTTTAGTCATGTTTTTGTCACTTATTCACACTTTTGTTGCTCTTTAGTCAACGTTTTGTCACTTATTTGCACTTTTGTTGCTCTTTAATCACGTTTTTGTCACTTATTCACACTTTTGTTGGTCTTTTGTTGCTCTTTAGTCACGTGTGTCACTTTTAGTCATGTTTTTGTCACTTCTTCACACTTTTGTTGCTCTTTATATATGTCATGTTTTTGTCACTTATTCACACTTTTGTTGCTCTTTAGTCACGTAAGGTCACTTTTAGTCATGTTTTTGTCACTTATTCATACTTTTGTTGCTCTTTAGTCACGTTTTGTCACTTATTTGCACTTTTGTTGCTCTTTAATCAAATTTTTTTCACTTATTCACACTTTTGTTGGTCTTTTGTTGCTCTTTAGTCACGTGTGTCACTTTTAGTCATGTTTTTGTCACTTATTCACACTTTTGTTGCTCTTTAGTCACGTGCGTCACTTTTAGTCATGTTTTTGTCACTTCTTAACACTTTTGTTGCTCTTTAGTCACGTGTGTCACTTTTAGTTATGTTTTTGTCACTTATTCACACTTTTGTTGCTCTTTGTTGCTCTTTAGTCACGTGGTGTCACTTTTAGTCATGTTTTTGCTCACTTCTTCACACTTTTGTTGCTCTTTAGTCACGTGTGTGTCACTTTTTAGTCATGTTTTTGTCACTTCTTCACACCTTTTGTTGCTCTTTAGTCACGTGTGTCACTTTTAGTCATGTTTTTGTCACTTCTTCACACTTTTGTCGCTCTTTAGTCACGTGTGTCACTTTTAGTCTCGTTTTTGTCACTTATTTGCACTTTTGGTCTCGTTTTTGTCACTTATTCGCACTTTTGTTGCTCTTTTGTTGCTCTTTAGTCACATGTGTCACTTTTAGTCATGTTTTTGTCACTTCTTCACACTTTTGTTGCTCTTTAGTCAAATGTGTCACTTTTAGTCATGTTTTTGTCACTTATTCACACTTTTGTTGCTCTTTAGTCACGTGTGTCACTTTTAGTCATGTTTTTGTCACTTATTCACACTTTTGTTGCTCTTTAGTCACGTGTGTCACTTTTAGTCTCGTTTTTGTCACTTATTTGCACTTTTGGTCTTGTTTTTGTCACTTATTTGCACTTTTGTTGCTCTTTAATCACGTTTTTGTCACTTATTCACACTTTTGTTGGTCTTTTGTTGCTCTTTAGTCACGTGCATCACTTTTAGTCATGTTTTTGTCACTTATTCACACTTTTGTTGCTCTTTAATCACGTAAGGCCACTTTTTAGTCATGTTTTTGTCACTTATTCACACTTTTGTTGCTCTTTTGTTGCTCTTTAGTCACGTGCATCACTTTTAGTCATGTTTTTGTCACTTATTCACACTTTTGTTGCTCTTTAATCACATGTGTCACTTTTAGTCATGTTTTTGTCACTTATTTGCACTTTTGTTGCTCTTTAATCACGTTTTTGTCCCTTATTCACACTTTTGTTGGTCTTTTGTTGCTCTTTAGTCACGTGCATCACTTTTAGTCATGTTTTTGTCACTTATTCACACTTTTGTTGCTCTTTAATCACGTGTGTCACTTTTAGTCATGTTTTTGTCACTTATTTGCACTTTTGGTCTCGTTTTTGTCACTTATTCGCACTTTTGTTGCTCTTTAATCACGTTTTGTCCCTTATTCACACTTTTTGTTGGTCTTTGTTGCTCTTTAGTCACGTGCATCACTTTTAGTCATGTTTTTGTCTCTTATTCTCACTTTTGTTGCTCTTTAGTCACGTGCGTCTCTTTTAGTCATGTTTTTGTCACTTATTCACACTTTTGTTGCTCTTTAGTCACGTTTTTGTCACTTATTTGCACTTTTGGTCTCGTTTTTGTCACTTATTTGCACTTTTGTTGCTCTTTAATCACGTTTTTGTCACTTATTCACACTTTTGTTGGTCTTTTGTTGCTCTTTAGTCACGTGTGTCACTTTTAGTCATGTTTTTGTCACTTCTTCACACTTTTGTTGCTCTTTAGTCACGTGTGTCACTTTTAGTCTAGTTTTTGTCACTTATTTGCACTTTTAGTCTCGTTTTTGTCACTTATTTGCACTTTTGGTCTCGTTTTTTGTCACTTATTCGCAGACTTTTTTGTTGCTCTTTGTTGCTCTTTTTAGTCACATGTGTCACTTTTAGTCATGTTTTTGTCACTTATTCACACTTTTGTTGCTCTTTAGTCACGTGTGTCACTTTTAGTCATGTTTTTGTCACTTATTTGCACTTTTGGTCTCGTTTCTGTCACTTATTTGCACTTTTAGTCTCGTTTTTGTCACTTATTTGCACTTTTGGTCTCGTTTTTGTCACTTATTTGCACTTTTGGTCTCGTTTTTGTCACTTATTCGCACTTTTGTTGCTCTTTTGTTGCTCTTTAGTCACATGTGTCACTTTTAGTCATGTTTTTGTCACTTCTTCACACTTTTGTTGCTCTTTAGTCACGTTTTTCACTTTTAGTCTAGTTTTTGTCACTTATTTGAACTTTTAGTCTCGCTTTTGTCACTTATTTGCACTTTTGGTCTCGTTTTGTCACTTATTCGCACTTTTGTTGCTCTTTTGTTGCTCTTTAGTCACATGTGTCACTTTTAGTCATGTTTTTGTCACTTCTTCACACTTTTGTTGCTCTTTTGTTGCTCTTTAGTCACGTGTGTCACTTTTAGTCATGTTTTTGTCACTTCTTCACACTTTTGTTGCTCTTTAGTCACGCGTGCGTCACTTTTAGTCTCGTTTTTGTCGCCTTCACTTTGTCTTGTCTTGTTGCTGTTTTTTGACACTCTTTTATGTTTACAGATTGACTTGTGACGCTTTTAATCGCTTTTGTGCACTTTTTTGTTGCTTTTAGTCACGTTGTTGTTGCTTTTGCTGCGTTTTGGTCACTTCTTTCGGTCATTTCATGTTTTAACAGATCCAAAGTACAGGGTGATCAGTTCTGATTCAGAATAATTCAGGATATTGAGTTGTTTGTGTTCGTCCATTCAAATTGCGATTTCCGTCAGTTCTTATTGTTGTGGCCTGTTGTGCCTCTCAATAAGGAGGTCGTGGGTTCGAGTCCCGGACCAGACCAACATCACACGCTCTCTCTGGGTGGAGTTTGTTCTGGTTCTCTTGTAGGTTAATTTACAGCTCTAAATGTCCCGTAGTGAAGAATGTGAGAGTGAACGCTTGTCTGTCTGCGTTTGCTGCGGTCAGTCCTCCAGGGCGCACCCGCCTAAGGCCCAAAGTCACTGGTTCTAGTCCCCCGCGACCTCTAACGGGAACAGGAAAAGGAATGAATGCATGAAAATCCTACACATTATCATTTTGAATTGATTTACCGTTTCGCCCTCTTTTGGAGAAGCCCTGAGTGCAGCTTTAGCGGGAGGATTGTCAGATAGAGTCAGCAGATCTGTGTCAGGGCCGTCTGAGGAGAGTAACAGCCCTCAGGACAAAATACTCCTCAGTTTACATTGAGTCATTTGTGAGAAAGAGAAAAAACAGCACACCCTGGATAAGCTCCACATGTCAGACCCTTCATTTGTATTTATTTATCTGTGAGGACCTTTCTTTAATCAGACGTTTTAAGCTTTACATTTTAACATTGAGTAATTATAGACCCTTTAAAGTCTGATGTGTCAAAAGTACAGAACGGAGGCGACTGGAGGCAAAATGAAGTCGACTGTAAATGTTTGAATGATTGTCTCTCATTAGATCTAAATTCTATGGTTTGAATTTCCAGAGTAGAAAGGTCAGTTAGTTTGCTTTTCTATAACAAATGAAGGACAAAATACAGTTTTCTAGCCTTAAAATTGTATTTTAGCTTCAAAAGAATCTAATTTATGGAATAGTATCTAATATATATCTAGATAAAATGAAAAATGATTGCGGGCTCAACATTTCTGTGAGTATTTTTCCAGTAAAACCCATAAATCTGGATTGTTCCTTCATCAAAAATGCAAAGAGTTGATGATAATTTCCTCAAACATAATGTAAAATACAATAATAAATGTGTTTAAAGCAGCTCTGATGTCACTCACATGTGTCTGAGGCTTTCACTTTGACAAAATCTTCTACGTTTTACGGTTAATCCCAGTTTCTCAGTGAAATCACATTATGTCCCACTTCACTTTTCCCTCCGTTCTGAATTTACAATGTTTTAAACGGTCTATAGTATAAGTTTGTGACCAACACTTTCCTGGAGAAGGAGCAGAACAGAGACTGCGGAGAATTCAAACACATTAAATCTCAAAAGCTACAATTTTATGGAAATATGACTTTGTGAACTGGAAGGACTCACCCTTTAATCATGTCCTAAAAGAGTTCAGGTAAAACGGAGAGAGAATAATCTGCTGTGAGGAAACTGATTTAATCACTTAAAGAGCTGTTTTTATTTAGAGCTAAAAAAGACATTGCTCGATCTTTTTGCAAACTATAAATACATGAACAGTTTAGATGCATTTGTTCTAAAATATAATTCAACAAGATTTATAAAACTCTCTCTGGTGTAAAGTGGATTCACTGCTGGAGCTGAAGAAACAATGGACAGAACATTGTTTTTTCACATTTAATTATGACTTTTATCGTTTTCTGGGAGGTTCTGAGTTTGGAAGTTCATTGAAGTAGATATTTTTAGATGCTTTATGCGTATTTTCTTATTTATATTTGTCAGTATTCTGTCCAATGAGGATTTTGCACCAGTATAAAATCCCTCATTGAACAGTTTAAATGTACAAGTGCAGGTTTTATTGATTTTGGCCCAGTTTACCTCAGGTGCACGATAAATTTAGACTTTTTTTTTTAAAGCCATCTTTTCTAAAACTATCAGTCACAGAACTGTTTTTTTATGTATACCATTAAATTGTCTTATTTTATTCGGAATTTACATCATTTTGACAAAAAAAACACCAATGTAAAAAAAAAGGAACAGTCACTCGGTTGTTGCTTGTCGTTCAGAAAGAATTGATTCGACTGAAGTCAGTGTCACGGCGTTGGTTCTATTTCCAACATTTTTAAGGCGAGACGCTGCAGGTGAACAGGAAAAATGTTAAACTTCACATGAATGTAAGAAAAAATATATTACAAGTTTTTCATCGTGTCTTGTTTGTCATTTTATGTGGAAAAATTGCCAAAATCCACATATTTGGGACGTTTAAATCTGAAAAAGGGACAGAACCAGGTTTAAATTTGTTGGTTCATTTTGTAACATATTAGTTATAAAAATGTACAGAGGGGATTTTGGATTTCTTATTTAGTTTTTGAGTGAACTAGATCTGACTGAAAATTGGTTTAAAAAGTTAAATTTCACCTATTTTTTTAACTTAAAGCTTCAATAAATCAGTTTTAGAATTAGATATCAATAAATCCTTGTGTACATTCTGTCAGAATCTGGTTGAGTCCAGATTGTACAGTTTGGTGTAGGATCTACTTTAAGGCTGATCTTTATGTCTCGAGGGACAAAAATGGATTTTAAGAAAACGGCCTTTGAAGTTACAATGTCCCAGAGAAATCAATGGATGAAGTGGATTCAATGGAAGAATCAAACATCAGGAGCAGATTGGACAAGTTTGTTGTTTCCACATGAAAGTCCATATGTTGAGAGAGAAAATCGACCAAAAAGAAAAAGGGTTTTGCCTGTAGAGTCTCGCCTTAAATGGTCTCGATGCAAACGCTCCATGCAATCATTTTTTGACCTGTGACTATTTCATCCAAACTTTCTTTTGTTCAGTTTTATGGTTACGATAAAAAAACATTCCAACTCAACTTCGACACTAAGGAAATGCTCAACACTCAAGATTTCGATTCCACAACAATAAAAAACACATTTCTTTAGACGATAGAATGTCGTTTTTACACAGAACTGATCACCGTGTTGTTCTGATACGGATCAAGATCTAAAACTGTTCAGGAAAGATCCAATTTGTGCTGTTTATGTGATTTTTATTGCAGTAAATCAACAATTTCTGTACTTTTATTCTAGTTTTAACATCAATTAGTCTGTGGAGATTGATTCTTTTGACAAACTTAATGTCAAGATTAATCAGTTTTAATAGAAATCATGAATATAATCCAAAGAACTAAAAAAGTATTGAATAGAACTTTATTTGTCTGTTTCAAAATAAAACAAAAGAGTCATTTTCAAGTCAAGAATCCAAAAACCTAAATCTATATCTAAAGAACTACAATGTTTTCCCCCACATATTGATAGAGCGATATTGTTTGTTTTTTACTTTTCAAACACAACATTAAAATAGCTTTCCGTATTGATTTCATGAAGAAAGGCAGACTCCTCATTCTGACAAATACAATCGACAAACACCAGAGAACACAAAACTAGAGTGAATCATCTGCAAATGCCGTGGTGCCTTTGTCACATTTGTCCCACTTGCACCCGTGAATAGTGAATACGTTCACTTTCAAAGGTCATTTTTTCCATCTTATTAAAGTTCTTTGTTGTTTGAGGCCAGTCCTTGACATTTGGATCGTTCTCTGACTTCTTTGTGATAACTTTTTCCTTCTGACAAAAGTGCGTCCAGGCGAGAATTATTGACTCACCGTTCATGTTAAAGTCTGTATGAAGGTCCTCAAAATGTGTTATTCTGATTTAGTTTGGCGGAGGGCACCTGGGGCAATTATTTATTAAAGTTTTACATTCAAGTTGCGGTTTGTGAAGAAATTTAGAAAAATAAAAGTTCAAAATGACAGGAATCCTCTGTGATGTCATCAAAAAGTGAAATACCATTGAAAACACAGAGACAATTTACACAAAACGGACAAATTTTTCTGACAGTTTGGACCGTCATTCAAGAAAATAGAGTGTTATCAGGGATTATTGTTTTTCAAATCATAACTATTGTGTAATGTATGTGGATGTTGGCCCTTGTTTACTGTCTGGTTGCTATGGTAACAGTTGTGGAATTACCTCTAACTATGTCATGTTTGTGATCGTGTTCAACAGGAAGTAAAATTGTAAGCGACAAAACGTGACTAAAAGCGGCAAAACTGCGACTAAAAGTGACAAAACCGCGACTAAAAGTGACAAAACCACGACTAGAAGCGACTGTGTGGTGTTATCAGGTATTATTATTCGTCAGATCATAACTACTGTGTAATGTATGTGTTTGTTGGCCCTCGTTTACAGTCTGGTTGCTATGGTAACAGTTGTTGAATTACCTCTAACTGTGTCATATTTGTGTTCATGTTCAACCAGAAAGTGACGTTATAAACTTTACACAAACTGTTAAACTGGAGACAAATGGGTAAAATGTTTTGTCAAATCTTAAATGTATCATGTTCACTACGTTTTAGTCAAATGTGTCGTCGAACTTTAAAGGTCCCATAACATGCAAAATCGACTTTTCAGAGGTTTTAACCTTCCTACAGTGCTATTTGGGCCTCGTATGTTGTGCCCAAAGTGGTTTTTTGATTGATTCCCTCATGTTTTCACTAGAGAACTGTCTTTTCCGTCCCCCTCGGCTGAGCAGCAGACGGGGGCTGAGATGACGCGGCTTCACAAGGATGACGCGGTGTTTAAGCCACGCCTCCAGGAAGCGCGCAGCCGCAAGCATAAAAACAGCTAATGCTAATGCTACACAGTAATTACACGATGGATACGACAGATAGAAGAGTTAGCTTGTTATTTACCAAACGGCAACACCCGGCTGCCGAGGCCCTGGAGCACGTCAAACTCCAGGTCAGATCCAGGACGTAGGACTCAGCACGACGCACCGTCAGGACGGATAAAAGGTTTATTCCCGTGTTTGTGTATCGCTGTTTACCGGAGCACACGGCGCATGCACCATCTCCGCTCTCGGCTTCGTCACAGGTTGGGCGGGGAGGTGCACGGTTGGGCAGGGAGAGCGCGGGTTGGGCGGGGAGGCAGGCTGCTCTCTGTTCGGGGGTCAGATCTCAGAGTGAGCCGTTTACTTTTACAAGGAGGGCGGCCAGTCCAAGAAATGGGTGTTTTTTGGAAACTGTTATGTTATGGATATTGCACAACGCAAAATTTTATCAACAAAGCCCTTAGGATAGACTGTGTAAAGGGCAAAATAGCAGAATATGGGACCTTTAAGTGTTCTCCCCGTGTTACTGTGGGTAGACACAGGAGAAAATGAATGAATGTAGATATATGATTATCATGATTTTCTTGGGGCAGATCATGATTTAGATTTTATCACGATTCATGTTCACTTTGTATTTTTCTGTTGTCTTTAATAGAGCTGCACCATTTAGGAAAAATATCGAATTGTGATATTTCTGACCAGTGCAATTGTGATTATGTTTGTGATTTATGTTTTAATAATGGGATCCTGTTCAAATTCACATTTTAAACACAAATTTAGTCACTTTCAGGCGTGTTTTTGTCACGGTCAGTTGCGTCTGTAATATTTAAACGTGTCTTTGTTACTTTTAGTTGTATCTTGTTGTCGTTTTTGTAGTTTTTAGTCTTGTTTTGGTGCATTGAGTCGCGTTTGTTGTTTGTAGGTGCGTTTTTGTCACTTTTGAATGCATCTCTATCGCTTTTAGATTCGCTTTCATAGCTTTTGGTCGCGCTTTTGTCAGATTTTTTAGAACATGTTTTGTACAAATCCAAACTACAGTGTTAGCAGTTTTTATTCAAACCAAAGAAAGACATTTTGTTGGTTGTGGAAGAAATTATTGCACTTCAAACATTGCAGTCTTTGTGATTTGCTAATTACATCCATTAAAAGTGTGTTTTTGTGTTGATGTGGTTTAATTGTGCAGCTCTGGTCTTTAAGAGGTAAATAAAGTCATCTGCTCAGAGGCTTCAGAGGCTAAACATCAGGAGAAAAAGTGTGTTTGAACAGACAGCTTATGGCAACATTTATGGCAGAAGTGCAACTCAGCTTCAGTTGAAGGCCAACAATGATTTAAAAACGTTAGAGACTGAGCTGTTCTGATGTTCAGAGGCAGATTGTTCCAGAACTAAAGCGAGCAGCCGCAGAAAAGACTCACCTCGAGTGTGCGAGTGAGGCGATCACAGTATTGAATCAGAGTTATTGATTAAGTTCATCCAAAAGAGCAAACCAACCAACTACCTACTCTCTCATGTATAAAGTGAGAATAGAGATGAGAATATCTGCCTGGAGTAAAAGTGGAACTCCTTGGACTGTAATTTAAAAACCTCCTCAAATGTCGACAGGTTTAAGAAACAATCAGATCATGTGAACTCTATTAAAACACATAAAGAAACCACTGAATATCAGGAATGATCTGTGGAAGCCCTGCATGTTTCTGTAAAACCATTTGTCTAAACCAACATGTGTTTTATTCAGACCATGTGTTTCTGTTGAATGTTTAAAGCCACAGATTCTGCTGCAGTGACTTTTTTGATCTGAAACCATGTTCTAACAATGTTCTTCATCAAAAACACACCTGAAGTGGCATTCAGCTGCATTCACGCTGATTTCAGGAATGTTTATTAGAAAATTATCTCTCTCCGAGCATCAAACATACTTCCTGCTGAACTTCTGGTATTTTCAGACGTATTTTCAGATTCATACGTCATTTATCAGAGAACATTCCACAGTTTTTAGTCCTTAAATCATCACTAAACTGAGCATTTCTGCCTCTAAGTACGATAACTGCTGCTGCAAATCCACACATGACGTCTTTTCAGCGCTAACTTCACTAGATTGTATATAGCGATGGCGCCATCTGCTGGATGCACTCAGTGTCATTTCATAGTGACTGATAACGGGGCAGAGATTGAATAAAACACTTTTTATTTGTTTTAAACATGAGGTGTCAAATTTAAGCCACTCAAGAGCATGTTTAAAGGCTAATAACAAATTGAAAAATGCATAATATTTTTCTTTTAAGAAATGGCCAGATATTTATTAAAAAAAAATCTTCTTTCTGCTCCTTTGCGATTGTGATGGTGCATTTTTGTTAACTTCACATGCATGAGTGTGCACAAATGAAATGAACAATACATAAATAAAGAGCCCTTTATCAGTGCCACTGAAGGCGAGGCACTGCTGGTGAATGGGAAAAAATCTTAGTGTTTCCCAAGTGTTTGTTTTGGAAAAAAGCAACACATTTGAATTTTAACTGTATAAATTTAGTTTGCTTTCTATAACAAACGATGGACAAAATACAGTTTTATAGCTTCAAAATTGTATTTTAGCTTCGAAAGAATCTTATTTATGGAATAGTATCTAATATTGATAAAATCAAAAATGACTGTGGGATTTTTCCAGTAAAACCCATAAATCTGGATTGTTCCTTCATCAAAAATGCAAAGAGTTGATCATAATTTCCTAAAACATAATGTAAAATACAATGATAAATGTGTTTAAAGCAGCTCTGATGTCACTCACATGTGTCTGAGGCATTTACTGACACTAAATCATCAAAATCTTTCATATTTAGTGATATTCTGAGGATAATCCCAGTTTCTCTGTGATTCACATGTCCCACTTCACTTTTGCCTCCGTTCTGAATTCACAGTGTTTTTGTCACAGACTTTTAAAGGGTCTACAATCATGACGCTGCACTCACTGAAACGACACTGTGAGTCTGCTGCTCCATATGCTCTGTGCAGAAATGTAACACACCCACAGAGAAGTGTTTGCACCGAGCTGTGAATCTGTGAAAGTTGCAAATGGCCTAAAAGTCGGACCACATACCTGCAGCGCCAACGAGCCAAACAAATCTCCCACAACTAGGCAGCGTTTCCCCGGCTCCCCGAGTGCGTCGTCCCTCCCGCCGACGTCCGCCGAGCGCGTTTCCACCGCCGTGATGTTTGTGTTTGTTTGCTGCTGCTGGGGCGGGCGGTGTTTGTTTGTTTACTGCTGCTGGGGCGGGCGGTGTTTGTTTGTTTACTACTGCTGGGGCGGGCACGGGGCCAGACGGAGCCGTGCTGCGGGTGAAGCTCACACACTGGAGCTCTGTGCGGCGGCTGGAGCAGAGACGGACCTTCTCCGCTCGTCTGCAACCGCTGTGTGTCGTTATTATTATCTCGTACGTCCTTGATTTTTCACCTGTCTGTCACTGTTCACCTTGTTCCGGAAGTTATCGTAGGCGCCGCCATTTTGTTTCCGTTGTAGTTCACACGGGGCAGACGAGCTCAACAGAAAATAACTTCCACACGGACTAAAAAGATGTTTTCAGGCCTCAGGAAATCGGTGCATTTCTGACTTGTTGTTGCTCATGTTAAACATTTTACACAAATCAATCTACTTTATATATGTAACCCTTTTACCAACCAGCTCATTATTATTTAGGAACAATTATTAAATAGATCCCTTTATCTCAACATTAAAACACTGGTAAAAGAGACATTCCAATGTATAAAACCTTTGGTCTAGGGTAGAAGTGTGATTCTAGCTTTTAAAACAGGTAAGAAAAAGGATTCCCAGATAATAACTAACTACTCAAATAAACATGTACCTTTGAATATGAATTACCCATTTTTTTTTACAGTGCTAGTTTTACAGTGCACAAATGAGACTCACACAGTATATGCATTTTAGGTTATTGTATTGAATAAATTCACAGGTGAACTCAACATATGATACTTAAAACAAACCCTCTTATTTATTCTTTCTACTCAGGCAATACCACGAGTGCACTCGATTTAGTTAAAGGTGGAATGGAGGATTTCTCGCCGATTTGAAAATCTGCGACTGTTAGTCCTTTTTTTGAAAAAGCGCATGCGCAGGTTCCCTCCCTCCCTGCCGCTTTCTCCTGACTGAACGCCTAGCAAACCTCGTGAACGAGCACGCCCAGCAGCACTGCTCCATGTGCATTTGTTTACAAGACGATTGGTGTCGCTTTCTCACGACAACCTCCGCCAAGAAGATTTAATAATACACTCCACATACAATAAGCTAAAAAAAGAGTCAGATAAACAGTTACCTGTCCAGCAGAAAGTTTGCAGCGGAGGCATCAGCCTGTTTTGCGCTTTCAATGCTCGCCAGCGTCAAACGATTCCCCCAGAATAACACGCGTTTTGTTTCTTTCCTCTGCAGACTTTCGTCTCTTCTGTGAAAGCTCGAAAACAGTCTTTCTCTTTCGTCCCTCAGCCATTTCGGTACTTCGCGGATGAAAGTTTAGACTTACAATGACGGAACTCGCCGCTAACCTGCTACATAAACACACTAGCATATCAACCATGCATGCGCGGCCAGGGGAGCGAGCGTTTCCCCTGGACGAGCCTGCGGGCGTGCACTAGCACGCACAGAATGATTGACACCTGAGCTGACCAGTTATTTGTGCTACCCACGAGGAAATGAGATTCTGATTTGTTGCCCGAAATCCTCCATTCCACCTTTAAGTCAAAAGCAAGCTTGCGTTTACGTTGGCGCGCGTTGGAGCTTAGATCCTCGTTACAAGTACCTGGAATACTCATACCAGTCTGTAGTCTACTTTCCCAGTCAAAGAGGCTGAATGAGGGTGACGATGGGCACACGGAATCCACTCCTCTCTGTCGTCCCGAACGCAGGTGAGTGTAGATTCGTCCAGCGGCCACGCCGTCTCTCTCCCCCGACTGGTTCTGAGATGAGTTAGAAAAAACGGCGCTAGTATGTTTAGCTTCATCTTAGCATTTCAGCTCGGTCCTCGGAAACCCTTATAAACTCACCCCCAGGCTGCGCGATTCTTCCGCGTGCTCTCAACGAGTCCTCCGCAGTCCTCCGGAGCGAGGGGAAGTTTTCAGCCGTGCTGAAGTGCTATCTTTAAACGCTTTTTACCAAGTTTTCACGAGCTCTGCGGCCATGCCATTGCTGCTCAGTCTTTTTTCCGCGCTCCGAGAGTGTTCGTCTCTCTGTGGCTGCGCAACCCGTGTTGCGTCATTACGTAACCTCACGCCTCATCAAGTAATAACACATGAATTACAACTGGGGTTTTTAACTTTGAATAACAATGAATTCTCTCTTATTTATGAAATTTTAACATTATGCAAAATGCATCTTTTAACTGTAAAATTTGCTATGAAATTATTTATTACAAATTAAATAACTGCCTCAATGCATTATAATGTACATTCTTGTAAATTAAATTAACAACAACAAAAAAATACCCTGATATAAACAATTATCAGGTTATTACATATAACATTTTAGCGGCAAGAATTTTCCCTCGTTCGTCATTAGCTTTAATGGAGTTCTCGTCAAACAGAAGTGCATTTACAATATTGGTCAACGATTAGTTGTTTTGAATCTGTTCTCCTCTCTGATTGGTCATTTTGAGTTTGTTCTCCTCTCTGATTGGTTGTTTTGTTGTTGCGTGTCTTTTCTCCTCTCTGATTAGTCGTTTTGAATCTGTTCTTCTCTCTGATTGGTTGTTTTGAATCTGTTCTCCTCTCTGATTGGTCATTTTGAGTTTGTTCTCCTCTCTGATTGGTTGTTTTGTTGTTGCTCGTCTTTTCTCCTCTCTGATTAGTCGTTTTGAATCTGTTCTTCTCTCTGATTGGTTGTTTTGAATCTGTTCTCCTCTCTGATTGGTCATTTTGAATCTGTTCTCCTCTCTGATTGGTCGTATTGAGTCTGTTCTCCTCTCTGATTGGTCGTATTGAGTCTGTTCTCCTCTCTGATTGGTCATTTTGAATCTGTTCTCCTCTCTGATTGGTCGTTTTGAATCTGTTCTCCTCTCTGATTGGTCGTATTGAGTCTGTTCTCCTCTCTGATCGGTTTCTTTGCATCTGTCCCTCTCTGATCGTTCGTCTCTTGTCTTTCCTCAGATGCAGACGAGTGCGCCGAGGGCACAGACGACTGTCACATCGACGCTCTCTGCCAGAACACGGCGAGATCCTACAACTGCATCTGCAAACCTGGATACAAGGGCGACGGGAAGGCCTGCGAGGGTGAGTCTGAGCGCTGCAAGACGCAATAATAAGTCCACTCACTTACAAATACATGCGCAGACACTAACAGAGAAATAATCAGAAGGATAGGTCGGAATACAGGCCAATTTGAATGTTTTTAGAAGAGATTTAAATTGACAGTGGTCTGAGAATTGAGTGCGTAGAGGGACTAGTGGGTGAGGAGAGGAGTCTGGTACTGCATCTGGTGTTTTATGGGAAGCCGGTGAAGATGGACAAGAGTGGGGGTGATTTTAGGGCTGGGCGATACGGTGATAAAAGTGGAATCATGAGCTGGTCCCTGTGATGATCTGCTGTTTTCGTGAAATCGTTGTATCGTGATTCACATATCGATGGACAGTTTGGACGGCTCACTCGGTCTTCGTCAGAGTCACTCCATGTCGCTGTGGCGTGTCTTGTCGGCTGATCTACACAGGTTTTGGCACGGTTTTCCTACCGGTGGAGATAGGACAACAGCGCCATCTGCGGTCCGACTTCTTTAGGACGTGTCCCGGTTGTGTGAGAGTAAAAAAGCCCCCTCGTCCCGGCTCACAGTCCTCTAAGCACGTTTCCATATTTCAGTTGCCTCCATAGACCACACATATCACTGGACAGCCCTCGCCCGCTGCCACTGCGTTCTAAACAGGAAGTGTCCAAAGAGGCTGTACCGGCTCCTTCAGGCCGAGCCGCCATTCACTTTCTTTTGTGACGCTGGTGCCCTTTACTCTGTAACTGTTTTAGTCAAACTCACATCTGGAACTAAAATGTCCGTCTGACACACTCTACGTGATCCTGTGTTTTTTTTCTCGTTGTTTTTTCATAAATAAAGTTATTACAATAATAACTGACCAATCAGGTGCTTCCTTTTCTAGGGGCCGGTTTCGTTCGTGTTAGCAACAGGTTTGATTGACAGCTAGCACGTTACTGCCGTCTCCTCCCACCGAGGGGCGGAAACCGTTAAAAACCTCCTCTTGATTGGTCTATGTGGTTGCCACGATACGCACTCGGATTTACAAATATGGAGTCTGGCTCCACTTTAGCCGCTATAACTATATAAGAAAAAGTAGGATGTCTATTTTCAGCTTAATCAGCAGAATTAACAACAAATCTTACTCAGAACGTCTTCAGTTCTTCTGGGTAAAAAGTCTTTGAGAGAAACACGATCTGCGGCAGGTTTAGCTCGACCTGGTGGTGTTTCACGGTTGGATTCTTTGTCCCGGTCGGTCGTTCTGCTCTGATTTATCCTGTTCTTCAAACAGTGGAATGACGTTTGTACAAAGCGTTTCTGTTTCCAGCTCAGACGGAGCAACACGAGCTTCATCTGTAAAACTCACACAGACGCCGCTCCAGACACGAGTCGTCACAAAAACACAACCACAGACTCGATTTCAAGCAACAGGCTCGATTCTATAATACCTTGATTTTTCTCCAGTGCCGGGGAACACTAGTACGCCTTGAAGTTTTGCCAGGTGTGTCTTGAAAAAATATCAAATTGGAGTTAACAGGTTCACACCTTTTTGGATTGTCCCGAGCAACTTCTGCACCAAAACAGAACGCAAAACCACCACTAATGCCAAATTTAAAGCACCAGACATGATTTGGCTCATTATATGCCATATTTTATCAACTAAATGGTCTGATTTGGTCATGTTTTTGTAGATGTTGTGCCGTGGTGTCTTTTAAACCCAAAAAGTGTGCCGCAGCTAGAACAAGGTTGAAAAACACTGCTATAATGCTGTGTTTTTGTAAAGTGCCGGTCATTTTCAACACAAAATAATAATACGTTTCCTTGTGGTCTTACTCTAGTGACGCTCATACTTTGACAAAGCACAAGTTAGTTGTGTTACTAAAACACAGACAAAAGTGTAGAACCGTAAATTTGGGACTATTGAGCGCACCTGAGTATAAGCCGCGCCCGCCATATTTACAAAGAAAAACACCTTTGTACATAGACAGGGCGCACCTGTCTATAAGCGGCAGGTGTCCACGTTTAACATGAGACGTTTACACAGAAGGATGGAACACACAGTTTTAATTGAACACATGCCTTTTTCCAAACACTGAGTCGCTCTTCACTGTCACCTCCGACGTCTCACCATCGATTCATGGATGAAGCTCACGGGCAGCAGCTCTGTTTCCTTCTTTGGCTCCACATCGAGTGCTTTTAACTTAAAGCTGCGTCAGATTCATTTCATGGTGTGTTTTCTGTGATGATGGTGAGCGTCTGATGCAAACTGACTGTTCAAACACAGTCAAACTACTGTATTCCTCACTCTCTCTTTCACGTCTGTCAAACTCTTGCACTTCCTGCTACAGCGCCCCTAGAGGCCATTTCCGGAAAAATACATAAATTAGCCGCATCGCTGTATGAACCGCAGGGTTGAACTCATGAGAAAAAAGTAGCGGCTTATAGTCCGAATTTTACGGTATGTATTTTTTAAATTGCTGTAACACGGTCTACTGGTTAAAAAGGGGGATGGGTGAATATTTTTTATTGTATTGTTTTAAAGATAAAGATATTCAGAGGATATTTTCATGCGTCAGAACGAGCTAAATGTGTGTGTAAATGTCCTGTTAAGGTTCAAGTGTCACACAAACGAGAATGGACCATAAAATGAAGCACAAAAGCGCAGAAATATCACTTTATTTACCTTATTCCGAAAGTTGCCGTGGGCGCCGCCAAGTTCTACTCGACTAAAAAGCCATTTTCAGGCCTCAGGAAATCGGTGCATTGCTGACTTGTTTTTGTTCGTGTTCATTAAACATTTTACACAAATCAATCTACTTTATATAATGTTTTAGCGAGAGACTTTTCCCTTGTTCATTTGTGCGAACATGTGCGGATCATAGACATAAAAAGAGGCAAAAGTGGGCGGGGCGGAATAAGGGAAATAAACTCTTTAAAATGTGATGTGTCAAAATTCCGGAAGGGAGGCGACTGGGGTCAAAATGAACATTCGATCTAAATTCTATGGCTTGAAGTGTTTGTGTTGGAAAAAAGCAACACATTTGAATTTCCAGAGTAGAAAGGTGAGTTAGTTTGCTTTTCTGTAACAAACCATGGACAAAATACAATTTTCTAGCCTTAAAATTGTATTTTAGCCTCAAAATAATCTAATTTATGGAACAGTATCTAATATATCTCTAGATAAAATGAAAAATGATTGTGGGCTCAACATTTCTGTGAGTATTTTTCCAGTAAAACCCATAAATCTGGATTGTTCCTTCATCGAAAATGCAAAGAGTTGATCATAATTTCCTCAAACATAATGTAAAATACAATAATAAATGTGTTTAAAGCAGCTCTGATGTCACTCACATGTGTCTGACGCTTTTACTGACACTAAATCATCAAAATGTTTCATATTTTGTGATATTCTGAGGTTAATCCCAGTTTTCTCGGTGAAGTCGCTTCACTGGCTCAGGTTCATGTTCAGACACGTTTTCAGACATCGTGTCATGAGGAGCGTTAAGGAGGTTGTGGGTCTGAGTCCCGTGCATGTCGTCTCTGTGTGACGGTGGCGGTGGTTAGCCTGTCTCTGCTCTGACCTTTGACCTCTGGGATTAGATATGGAGCTGTAATGAGCCTGTGTTTCCATCAGGATCATTAGAGCCACTCGCCAGCTGCAGCACAGCTCCTCCTCTTTCTCCTTGTCTCTTTCCTCGTCTTCTCCTCCTCCTCTTCTCTTCCTCCTCTTCTCTTCCTCATCTTCTCTTCCTCCTCTTCTCTTTCTCCTCTCCTCGTCCTCCTCTTCTCTTTCTCCTCCTCCTCTTCTCTTTCTCCTCTTCTCTTCCTCTTTCTCCTCGTCTCTTTCCTCGTCTTCTCCTCCTCCTCTTCTCTTCCTCCTCTTCTCTTTCCTCCTCTTCTCTTCCTCCTCTTCTCTTCCTCATCTTCTCTTCCTCCTCTTCTCTTTCTGCTCTCCTCGTCCTCCTCTTCTCTTTCTCCACCTCCTCTTCTCTTTCTCCTCTTCTCTTCCTCTTTCTCCTCGTCTCTTTCCTCGTCTTCTCCTCCTCCTCTTCTCTTCCTCCTCTTCTCTTCCTCCTCTTCTCTTCCTCCTCTTCTCTTCCTCCTCTTCTCTTCCTCCTCTTCTCTTTCGCCGCTTCTCTTTCTCCTCTTCTCTTCCTCTTTCTCCTCATCTCTTTCCTTGTCTTCTCTTCCTCCTCTTCTCTTTCTCCTCTTCTCCTCCTCCTTTTCTCTTTCTCCTCTTTTCTTTTCTCCCCTTTTATCTCATGTTTCGACTCATTTACTTTTGGATGAAAATGAAATGACAAAAAGCAAGTTTATTCAAATTTTAGATGTGTCTATTACACCAAACCTGGTCAGTTCAACTGTTAAAACTCTCCCTCGTCCTCTCTCTTTCTTATCCTTTTCTATCCTCTTCCTCTTCTCTCTCTCTCACTCGCTCTATCTCTCTCTTCTTCTTCTCTCCTCTTCTGTTTCTCTCTCTCCTCTTGCTCTCCCTCTTCCTCCCTCTCTCTCTCCTCTTCCTCTTTCTATCTCTCCTCTCCATCTCTCCTCTCTCCTCTCCCTCCCTCTCTCTCTTACTCCCCCCTCCGTTCTCCTCTCCCTTTCTCCCTCTCTCCCCCTCTCTCCTCTCTCTCTCCTCTCTCTCTCTCTCCTCTCTCCTCTCCCTCTCTCTCCCCTCTCTCCCCCTCTCTCCTCTCTCTCTCCCCCTCCTCCCCTCTCTCTCCCTCTCTCTCTCCCCTCTCCCTCTCTCTCCTCCCTCTCCTCTCCCCCTCTCCTCTCCCTCTCTCTCTCCCTCTCCCTCTCTCTCCTCTCTCCCCCTCTCTCTCTCTCCCTTTCTCCCCTCTCCTCCCTCTCTCCTCTCCCTCTCCTCTCCCTCTCTCTCTTACTCTCCCTCTCTCCTCTCCCTCTCTCTCTTACTCTCCCTCTCTCCCCCTCTCCTCTCCCTCTCCCCTCTCCCCCTCTCCTCTCTCTCTCTCCTCTCTCTTCTCTCTCTCTCTCCCTGTTCCTCTCTCTCTCTCCCCTCTCCCCTCTCTCTCTTACTCTCCCTCTCTCCCTCCCCCTCTCTCCCCTCTCCCCCTCTCTCTTACTCTCCCTCTCTCCTCTCCCTCTCTCCCCCTCTCCTCTCTCTCTCTCCCCCTCTCTCTCCCTCTCCCCCTCTCCCTATCTCTCTCTCTCTTACTCTCCCTCTCTCCTCTCCCTCTCTCTCTTACTCTCCCCCTCTCTCTTACTCTCCCCCTCTCCCTCTCTCTCCCCTCTCCCCTCTCCTCTCTTCCTCTCTCTCTCTCCTGACCTCTCTCTCGCTCTCTCCCCTCTCCCCTCTCTCTTCTCTCCTCTCTCTCTCTCTCTCTCTCCCTCTCTCTCTCTCCTCTCTCCCCTCTCTCTCTCCTCTCCTCTCTCTCTTTCTCCCCCCCTCCTCTCTCTCTCTCTCTCCTCTCCCTCTCCCCCTCTCTCCTCTCCCCCTCTCCCCCTCTCCTCTCGTCCTCTTTCTCTCTCGCTGACCGGAGCCTGTTCCAGTCTCTCTCCCCTGGGTCTAATCGTCTTCAGATAATTGACTTTCTGCTTTGTGTCGTCTGCTCTGACACAAACCCAAACATTTATATCACTCTTTTGAGCGACGAAATGGAGACCAAGAAATAAATGCCACTGTCTGTTATAAAATTAGAGAAATGTAGTACCTTTTTTTATATTCGATTAATCGTTACAGTCGTAAACTCACCAGCGCTTCTTTTTAACCAAATAAAGATTGAAAAAAGTGACGGAAATCTTCTAAAGAGATAATATTAATGGATCAAATGTACTGTTGATGAAAAGCATACATTATTTATTTATTTTTGACATTTTGATTTAATAATGCCTCTGTCTTTGTTCTAACATATATTTTTTGTCTGTATTGCCCAGAAAAACATTATCATCATCAAAATACAACTTCGATTATGTTTTTAATTGTTGACTAGTTCAGATTCCAGTCTCTCAAACGTCACAAAATGTCGAATGATCGAATCGTTTCCAAACGTCAGTGATCGTTTTGACTAAATTTGATCCACAAAAGTAAAACGAAGGCGCCTTGATCTTATTTACAGAAAAGGAAGATTCATCGAAACTCCAAAATCTACATTCTTCTTGTTCTGTTTTGGTTAATTACTGCTCAGGGTTGGTCATAAACCTCTGGGTTCAGCCTCTGCCTTTGGTCCAGAATCATCCACTGAATAAATGCTGAATAAATAAACAATAAAAGGATACGTGCCTGTCCTCAGACTGTGCTCTCTGCTCGTGTTTACAGCTCTTTAATGCTTTTACAGATAATATAATTATCACTAATGTTTGCGTCTTCAAAGGCTCTGGCACACACCACAACGGCTCCAAAACAGTGCCATAAAAGCTGTGGGAACGAGCCGCGGCCACAGCACCGTAACTCAGCTTTGTCTCATCCCAGTGTGGGACGCTTTATCTGTTCAGCTCGGTTCAGATGAAAGATGGAGACTTTATGATTGTCACGATTCAAACTAATTCAGATCTTTTATTTTCTCTGTTTGAGCAAAAAGAGATTTATATTCTTCTACATTTTTGCCTCTTTAAGTCTTTTACTCTTGACATCTTCACTCACGATAATTACTTCAATTTATTGAAAAAAATTAGAAGAAAAACACATTTGAAATATTTGTTATAAAAAAAATATGTTTCTGCAGACTCAGCACTGTGTCCACAGTGCGCCATTCAAACTTTATAATGAGCTTTTTTATATGTAAATTCCAGGTGCTCGCCTCTCCACAGATCTGACCAGTAACCTGTCCAGAAAACACTCTAAATACAACATTAAGAGAGAATGAGAGAAAAAGCATTATAACAGTTAAAATCAACATTATATGATTTTTGAACAGAGTGTGGGAGAAAATGGATATATGTCCCACTGATTGTTTTAGAGTTTAGAAATAGAATATCAAGTATAATGTGTGTAATTATAAGTATTAAAATTAGCTCAAAAAGAGACAGAAATGTCTGTAATCTCCAAACAAGAGAATGCAGTTATGTTTCTGCAATTTTATGTTACATTTTATGGCCCATTCACGTTTTGTGAAGCAGTGGATTGTGATGAAGTACAAAAGTAAAAGTACTTTACGCACCTCCTTCTGTCCTGGGGCTCCTGGGTCCAGGGGAGCCCCGGGTCCAGGGGAGCGAGCCACGGGTCCAGGGGAGCGTGCCCCGGGTCCAGGGGAGCGAGCCACGGGTCCAGGGGAGCGTGCCCCGGGTCCAGGGGAGCGAGCCCCAGGTCCAGGGGAGCCACGGGTCCAGGGGAGCGAGCCCCGGGTCCAGGGGAGGTCCGGGTCCAGGGGAGCGAGCCCCGGGTCCAGGGGAGCTCCGGGTCCAGGGGAGTGAGCCCCGGGTCCAGGGGAGCGAGCCCCAGGTCCAGGGGTGCCCCGGGTCCAGGGGCTCGCTCCCCTGGACCTGGGGCTCGCTCCCCTGGACCTGGGGTACGGGTTAGTGTACAGTTAGTGTACAGTTTACTTCCCCTCTTTCTCTGCATTTGAGTCTTTCGTTGTGCAGCGCCCAGGACCATCTCCAGATCTGTGTCCATGGCTTGGTCAGGGCTGCTGTAGCTGGAGGGTTTTATGGCCTCGCTGTGAGGCCAGAGTGCTAGCCACTCTGCCACAGGACAAACACAGACTGAAAAAGTCTGCAGACACTGAGAAATTAATTGACTAAAACATTTAAAATCATGACATTTTGCCCTTGAGTTCTCAAAAGTCTGTGCACTTTTTAGTCCTTTTTGTGAGGAGCGTCTGTGAACATGAAGTCAGACCAGAGCACCAGTTTGTCCAACAGAAACGAGCCGCGGCTGCTCTGGAGATTTGTGTTTGACGGAGCAGAGAGAGGGTGAGAGTCGAGTCTGAGAGGGTGAGAGAGAGAGGCAGAGGGGGGGAGGGGGGAGACAGAGAGAGAGAGAGAGAAAGAGAGAGGTGCACTTGACCTCTGCAGGTTGTGTAAACACCAACACGTTATTAAAGAGCTCGAGTCGAGGTGACGTGTGGATGGAACGGGGGAGAGAAGAGAGAGACAGGGGGGAGGGAGAGACAAGGGGGGAAAGAGGAGAGAGAAAATAAGAGAGGGAGGAGAGAAACGAGGGGGGAAAGAGAGGAAAGAGAGAGAGAAGGAGGGAGACAAGCTGGATAGAGACAAGGAGGAGAGAGACAAGGGGGGAGACACAAGAGGGGAAAGAGAGGAGAGAAAGAGAGGGGGAGTGGGTGAGAGACAAGGGGGAGAGAGACAAGGGGGAAAGAGGAGAGAGAGCAAGAGAGGGAGGAGAGGGAAACAAGGGGGGAAAGAGAAGAGAGAGAGGGGGGGGCAATGGGGGAGAGAGACAGAAGAGAGAGACAAGGGAGAGGGGGAGAGAGACCAGAGGGGATAGAGAGGGGAGCAAGAAAAGAGAGAAAGGGAGAGGAAAGGGAGAGAGACAAGAGGGGAAACAGAGGAGGAGAGAGAGGGTGAGAGAGAGACAGGGAATGACTGCATGAGAGAGGTGAGAGAGACTGTAGAGGGGAGGGAGAGAGAGGAGAGAAACAGGGGAGAAGTGTGAGCGGGGGAGAGAGAGACATGAGGGGAGAGAAGGGGACGTAAGGATGAGAGCCAACAAAGAGACTGCAGGAGACGGGGGGAGGCACAAAAGGAGGGAGGAGAGAGAGGTTGTAGAAGGGAGGAGAGAGAAGAGAAGAATAGGAGTGAGAGACAAGTGGAGGTGTGAGAGAGGGAGAGAAAGAGAGAGAGATTATAGGAAGATGGTGAGAGACAAAAAAGGAGAGATGGAAGGAAAAGAGAGAGAAGAGACAAAAAGAGAGAGAACCTGTAGAGGAGAAGAAGAAAGAATGGATGAGAGGGAGAGAGACAAGAGGGGACAGAGGGTGAGAGAAAGAGAAGAAAGAAAGAAAGAGAGAGGCCAGGAGAGAAGAGGGAAAGCAGGGACAGAAGGAGAAGGAGCGGAGGGAAAAGAGGGAGATAGAAGTGAGAGAGAGAGAGAGGGAGTGGGAGGGAGGTGAGGGAGAGGCGAGAGGCGGGGGGCGGGGCAGAGCAGCGAGAGTCACAGCTCAGGGGCAGGAAGTGGCCTTGTTTTGGTTTCACTTCTCCGACTCTCCATCTGCCCCAAAACACAAAACACAGAAGCAGCAGAAGAAACGTGTCAAAGAAAGAGTTTAGAGTCAGCACTCCATGTGCAGAACCGGAGCAGAACCGGAGCAGAACCGGAGTCGAACCTGAGCAGAACCTGAACTGAACCTGAATTGAACCTGAGCCGAACCTGAGCAGAACTCGAGCCCAACCGGAGTCGGACCTGAGCTGAACCTGAGCAGAACCCGAGCTAAACCCAAGAGGAACCTGAGCTGAACCTGAGCAGAACCCGAGCAGAACCTGAGAAAACCCGAGCCGAACCTGAACTGAAGCTGAGCCGAACCTGAACTGAACCTGAGCAAAACCCGAGAAGAACCTGAGCTCAATCTCAACTGAACCTGAGCCGAACCTGAACTGAACCTGAGCAGACCCCGAGAAGAACCTGAGCTCAACCTCAACTGAACCCGAGCCGAACCTGAACTGAACCTGAGCAGAACCTGAGAAGAACCTGAGCTCAACCTCAACTGAACCTGAGCCGAACCTGTACTGAACCTGAGCAGAACCTGAGCTCAACCTCAACTGAACCTGAGCAGACCCCGAGAAGAACCTGAGCTCAACCTCAACTGAACCTGAGCCGAACCTGTACTGAACCTGAGCAGAACCCGAGAAGAACCTGAGCTCAACCTCAACTGAACCTGAGCCAAACCTGTACTGAACCTGAGCAGAACCTGAGAAGAACCTGAGCTCAACCTCAACTGAACCTGAGCAGACCCCGAGAAGAACCTGAGCTCAACCTCAACTGAACCTGAGCCGATCCCGAGCAGAACCTGAGCTGAATCTGAGCAGAACCTGAACTGAACCTGAACAGAACCCGAGCAGAACCTGAGCTGAGGTGGACGCAGAGTGTATTTAAAGGACCCATATTCTGGCACATTCTCATGCCGTTTTGATGGATGTTGGTTTGAAAATCCTCTCCCTCCGGCGTCACACACACTTCCTGCTGAACTCCCTCGATCACTGACTTTTTTCCGATTTTACACGTCACTTATTCGAGAATCTTCTGCTGTTTTAAGTCCTTAAACCATCACAGACTCGCTCTGAGCATTTCTGCCTCTAAACACCATCCCTGCTGCCTGCTACTGCTGACCTGACCGTACCGTCTCTTAAAACGCTAATATAATTAAAATGTGTAATCGCTAGGTATTCATACATTTCTTTTCTTTCTTTTTTTTTCAAAACATGAGATGGCAAACAGGTCATAAGAGTTGCATGCTATAGACAATAATTCAGGCCTGTGTGATTACAATTTTTGCTCCAATCAACTGCAAAAGAAATTGTAATTAAAGCATTTTTGGTGAATGAGACTGGAACTGGTTCTGTCTCTAAAACTGGGAGCACCGCCACTAAATATGAATGACAAAACATCACTAATGAATGATAATACGTCTTTTTATATTGATCCTGATTATTTGTTTTCCATACTTCTCCTGTACTTGTCAAGGATGTTGATCTCCTTTGATAACCTCCTTGTGTCGTTCTTCACGCGCTTTAAAGGGCCTCTGACAGGTTGAAGTACTCATTTCACTAAAACACAGTTAAAAATCATTAAATTTAAGACTTTGCTAAATAATTAACAATTTTTATCTCAGTTTGGCAGTTTTTTAGGTCTAAATTTGTAAATCATGACATCACACTAGGGAATTCTGTATCTGTTACCTAGCAACCATGTTATACACTGGGGCAAAACTCTAATGTCACAAAAATTATAATTTGATTAATAAGAAATATATGGGAACAGCTTTATTTTTGTTGAATTCATGTTTAAACGATCAGAAAAATGTGTTTCTTGGATGTAAATCGTCCCTGGTGCGTCTCCCCAGTGTGATGTCATCATATTTCGGAACTCTGCTCTACTTCCTGTAAATTTCAACATATTTTTCAACTCGTCTTCACAAACTGACATTTGATTGGTGTAAAATTACTTTTAACTTTTACAGCAGGTTTTATTCCACCAAATAAAGTCGAAACTAAAAAATCCTAAAAACCTGTCGCACGCGCTTTAATAAACCGTGTGTGGTGTTTCAGACATGGACGAGTGCGAGAACGACTATAACGGAGGCTGTGTCCACGAGTGCATCAACATCCCAGGGAACTACCGCTGCACCTGCTACGACGGCTTCATGTTGGCCCACGACGGACACAACTGTCTGGGTAAGAACACGGGACGGGGTCAGTCCACGGGGCTCCGGATGAACGGGAAAACGTCTGACATTTAAAGAAATCAATTAGAAACTTATCCTGTAGTTTACTCACAGAAATGTAAGAAAAAAATGTATTACAAGTTTTTCATCATGTCATGTTTTCATGTAGAAATAAGGCATTTTATGTGAAAGTGGCCAAAAATACAAATATTTGGGACAAATCTGAAAAAACAAATTTCTTGCTTCATTTTGTAACATATTAGTTAGAAAAAATGTACAGAGGGGATTTTGGATTTCAAATTTCGCCTCATTTTTTGACTTAAAACTTCAATAAATACATTTTAAATTTGATATTAAAACATCTTTCTGTACATTTGGTCAAAATCTTGTTTTGTCAAGTCTGGGGTGTGGGATCTACATTAAGGGTGATCTTTATGTCCCGAGGGAGAAAAACGCAGAGAGAGAGATACAAGGGGAGAGAGAGAGACGAGAGGGAAAAGAGAGGGGAGAGAGAGACAAGGGGGGAGAGAGAGACGAGAGGCAAAAGAGAGGAGAGAGAGAGACAAGGGGGAGAGAGAGAGACAAGAGGGAGAGAGAGACGAGAGGGAAAAGAGAGGAGAGAGAGAGACAAGAGGAAGTGAGAGAGAAAGAGAAGGGGGGAGAGAGAGAGAACGAGAAGGGAGGAGAGAGATGTGAGGGAAAAGAGAGGAGAGAGAGAGACAAGGGGGGAGAGAGAGAGACAAGAGGGAGAGAGAGAGAAAGAGAAGAGGGGAGAGAGAGAGAATGAGAAGGGGGGAGAGAGATGTGAGGGAAAAGAGAGGAGAGAGAGACAAGGGGGAGAGAGAGACAAGAGGGAGAGAGAGAGAAAAGAGGGGGAGAGAGAGAGGGGTGGAGAGAGAGAGAGAGAGAGACAAGGGGGGAGAGAGAGAGACAAGAGGGAGAGAGAGAGAAAGAGAAGAGGGGAGAGAGAGAGAATGAGAAGGGGGGAGAGAGATGTGAGGGAAAAGAGAGGAGAGAGAGACAAGGGGGGAGAGAGAGACAAGAGGGAGAGAGAGAGGAGAGGGAAAAGAGAGGAGAGAGAGAAACAAGAGGGAGAGAGAGAGAAAGAACGAGAAGGGGGAAGAGAGATGTGAGGGAAAAGAGAGGAGAGAGAGAGAGAGAGAGAGAGAGAGAGACAAGAAATTTCATTTAGAAATAAGGCCAAAAATCCACATATTTGGGACATTTAAACCTAAAAAATGGACAGAGCCAGGTTTAAATTATTATAAATTATATTTAGTAAACTAGATTTCCCTGAAAATTGTCCTAAAAATTCAAATTTCACCTTTTTTTTTTTTTAACTTAAAACTTCAATAAATGAGTTTTAGAATCAGATATGAAAAATTCTTGTGTACGTTTGGTCTAAATCCTGTTGAGTCCAGATTGTACAGTTTGTTGTAGGATCTACTTTAAAGGTCCCATATTCTGCTATTTTGCCCTTTACACAGTCTATTCTAAGGGCTTTGTTGATACATTTGTGCGTCCATAACATCACAGTTTCCAAAAAACACCCATTTCTTGGACTGGCCCCCCTCCTTGCAAAAGCAAACGGCTCACTCTGAGATCTGACCCCCCTGAACAGAGAGCAGGCTGCCTCCCCCGCCAAACTCGCGCGCCTCCCCCACCCAACTCGTGCTGAAGCCTAGAGCGGAGATAGTGCGCATGCGCCGTGTGCTCCGGTAAACAGCGATACACAAACACTGAATAAACCTTTTATCCGTCCTGACGGTGCGTCGTGCTGAGT
The DNA here is from genome assembly GCA_019453435.1 of Rhinogobius similis. NCBI lineage: Eukaryota > Metazoa > Chordata > Actinopteri > Gobiiformes > Gobiidae > Rhinogobius > Rhinogobius similis. The sequence continues at coordinate 4,989,591 of CM033619.1, read as the reverse complement.
CCTACGTCCTGGATCTGACCTGGAGTTTGACGATCATGCAGTACCTCGACGACGGACGTTGCCGTTTGGTAAATAACAAGCTAACTCTTCGATCTGTCGTATCCATCGTGTAATTACTGTGTAGCATTAGCACTAGCTGTTTTTATTCTGCGGCTGCGCGCTTCCCGGAGGCGTGGCTTAAACACCGCGTCATCCTTGGGAAGCACGTCATCCATGGGAAGCACGTCATCCATGGGATGAGCCCCCGTCTGCCTGCTCAGCCGAGGGGGACAAAAAAGACAGTTCTCTAGCGAAAGCATGCGGGAATCAATCAAAAAACCACTTTGGGCACAACATACGAGGCCCAAATAGCACTGTAGGAAGGTTAAAACCTCTGAAAAGTCGATTTTGCATGTTATGGGACCTTTAAGGCTGATCTTTATGTCTCTAGGGAGAAAAATGCATTTTAAGAAAACGGCCTTTGAAGTTACAAATCTACTATATCTAGTTAGAAATCTATGGATGAAGTGGATTCAATGGACGAATCAAAAATCTTCAGGAGCAGATTGGACACATTTGTTGTTTCCACATAAAAGTCGATATGTCAGAGAGAAAACTGACCAAAAACAAAAAATTGAATAAAAAGTGTGTCTTTTCTAGTGTCTCGCCTTACTCACTTACTCACTTACTCCTGAAGCGTCCTCACCTCCCTCCGTCCCGCTCCATGTGTGCGCCGGTGCGAGCGGACGGGATCTGCTCTCACCTCGGAGCACAAACACAAACGGGACGCGCTGTTCCCTTTCCCTCCGTCATCGCGAGCGGCTGCAGCGACGCCGAGGTCACCCAGGGTTCGGAGCCCCAGGCCCTGGGCTCAGTTCGCCCCCACGCTCCAGTGTTTGTACAGCGGGACGTATCGCGGCGTGTCGGGCCGACGCTGAGTGACGGAGGAGACGGAGCCAACAGCGCGAGACAGAGGGAGACAGAGGGAGACAGAGGGAGACAGAGGGAGACAGAGAGAGACAGAGAGAGACAGAGAGAGACAGAGAGAGACAGAGAGAGACAGAGAGAGACAGAGAGAGACAGAACGAGACAGAGAGAGGCAGAGGGAGACGGAGAGAGACGGAGAGAGACGGAGGGAGACAGAGCGAGACAGAGCGAGACAGAGCGAGACAGAGGGAGACAGAGGGAGACAGAGGGAGACAGAGCGAGACAGAGCGAGACAGAGCGAGAGGGAGACAGAGGGAGACAGAGGGAAACAGAGAGAGACAGAGGGAGACAGAGAGAGACAGAGCGAGACAGAGCGAGACAGAGGGAGACAGAGGGAGACAGAGCGAGACAGAGCAAGACAGAGCAAGACAGAGGGAACAGAGGGAGACAGGGCGAGACGGAGCGAGAGGGAGACAGAGAGAGACAGAGCGAGACAGAGCGAGACAGAGCGAGACAGAGCGAGACAGAGGGAGACAGAGGGAGACAGAGAGAGACAGAGGGAGACAGAGGGAGACAGAGCGAGAGGGAGAGAGACAGAGAGCGACAGAGGGAGACAGAGAGAGACAGAGGGAGACCGAGGGAGACAGAGGGAGAGGGAGACAGAGCAAGACCGAGCAAGACAGAGACAGAGGGAGACAGAGGGAGACAGAGTGAGACAGAGCGAGACAGAGGGAGACCGAGCGAGACAGAGCGAGACAGAGAGAGACAGAGCGAGACAGAGCGAGAGGGAGAGAGACAGAGAGCGACAGAGGGAGACAGAGGGAGACAGAGAGAGACAGAGGGAGACAGAGAGAGACAGAGGGAGACAGAGCGAGACAGAGCGAGAGGGAGACAGAGCGAGACAGAGCGAGACAGAGCGAGACAGAGGGCGACAGAGAGAGACAGAGGGAGACAGGGAGACAGAGAGAGACAGAGCGAGACAGAGCGACACAGAGCGAGACAGACCGAGTGAGACAGAGGGAGACAGAGCGAGACAGAGGGCGACAGAGAGAGACAGACGGAGACAGAGAGACAGAGGGGGACAGACCGAGTGAGACAGAACGAGACAGAGCGACAGACAGAGGGAGACGGAGGGAGACAGAGCGAGACAGAGACAGAGGGGGACAGAGAGAGACAGAGGGAGACGGAGCGAGACAGAGCGAAACAGAGGGAGACAGAGGGAGACAGAGCGAGACAGAGCGAGACAGACTGAGTGAGACAGAACGAGTGAGACAGAACGAGACAGAGAGACAGACAGAGCGAGACAGAGCGAGACAGAGACAGAGGGGGACAGAGAGAGACAGAGGGAGACGGAGCGAGACAGAGCGAAACAGAGGGAGACAGAGGGAGACGGAGCGAGACAGAGGGAGACAGAGGGAGACAGAGCGAGACAGAGCGAGACAGACCGAGTGAGACAGAGGGAGACAGAGCGAGACAGAGCGAGACAGAGGGGGACAGAGAGAGACAGAGGGAGACAGGGAGACAGAGAGACAGAGGGAGACAGAGGGAGACAGAGCGAGACAGAGCGAGTGAGACAGAGGGAGACAGAGGGCGACAGAGAGAGACAGAGGGAGACAGGGAGACAGAGCAAGACCGAGCAAGACAGAGACAGAGGGAGACAGAGGGAGACAGAGTGAGACAGAGCGAGACAGAGGGAGACCGAGCGAGACAGAGCGAGACAGAGAGAGACAGAGCGAGACAGAGCGAGAGGGAGAGAGACAGAGAGCGACAGAGGGAGACAGAGGGAGACAGAGAGAGACAGAGGGAGACAGAGAGAGACAGAGGGAGACAGAGCGAGAGGGAGACAGAGCGAGACAGAGCGAGACAGAGCGAGACAGAGGGCGACAGAGAGAGACAGAGGGAGACAGGGAGACAGAGAGAGACAGAGCGAGACAGAGCGACACAGAGCGAGACAGACCGAGTGAGACAGAGGGAGACAGAGCGAGACAGAGGGCGACAGAGAGAGACAGACGGAGACAGAGAGACAGAGGGGGACAGACCGAGTGAGACAGAACGAGACAGAGCGACAGACAGAGGGAGACGGAGGGAGACAGAGCGAGACAGAGACAGAGGGGGACAGAGAGAGACAGAGGGAGACGGAGCGAGACAGAGCGAAACAGAGGGAGACAGAGGGAGACAGAGCGAGACAGAGCGAGACAGACTGAGTGAGACAGAACGAGTGAGACAGAACGAGACAGAGAGACAGACAGAGCGAGACAGAGCGAGACAGAGACAGAGGGGGACAGAGAGAGACAGAGGGAGACGGAGCGAGACAGAGCGAAACAGAGGGAGACAGAGGGAGACGGAGCGAGACAGAGGGAGACAGAGGGAGACAGAGCGAGACAGAGCGAGACAGACCGAGTGAGACAGAGGGAGACAGAGCGAGACAGAGGGGGACAGAGAGAGACAGAGGGAGACAGGGAGACAGAGAGACAGAGGGAGACAGAGGGAGACAGAGCGAGACAGAGCGAGTGAGACAGAGGGAGACAGAGGGCGACAGAGAGAGACAGAGGGAGACAGGGAGACAGAGAGAGACAGAGCAAGACAGAGCGAGAGGGAGACAGAGCGAGACAGAGCGAGACAGAGGGCGACAGAGAGAGACAGAGGGAGACAGGGAGACAGAGAGACAGAGGGAGACAGAGCGAGACAGACCGAGTGAGACAGAACGAGACAGAGCGACAGACAGAGGGAGACGGAGGGAGACAGAGCGAGACAGAGACAGAGGGGGACAGAGAGAGACAGAGGGAGACGGAGCGAGACAGAGGGAGACAGAGGGAGACAGAGCGAGACAGAGGGAGACAGAGCGAGACAGAGGGAGACAGAGGGAGACAGAGCGAGACAGAGGGAGACAGAGCGAGACAGAGTAAGACAGAGCGAGACAGAGCGAGACCGAGCGAGACCTTAGGAGACGGAGGGAGACAGAGGGAGACAGAGTGAGACAGAGGGAGACAGAGGGAGACAGAGCGAGACAGAGCGAGACAGAGGGCGACAGAGAGAGACCGAGCGAGACCGAGGGAGGCCGAGCGAGACAGAGGGAGACAGAGAGAGACAAAGAGAGACAGGGAGACAGAGAGACAGAGGGAGACGGAGAGAGACACAGGGAGACGGAGCGAGACAGAGCGAGACAGAGGGAGACAGAGCAAGACAGAGCGAGACAGAGGGAGACAGAGCGAGACAGAGGGAGACAGAGAGAGACAGAGGGAGACAGAGCGAGACAGAGGGAGACAGAGCGAGACAGAGACAGAGGGAGACCGAGCGAGACAGAGGGAGACAGAGCGAGACAGAGACAGAGGGAGACAGAGGGAGACAGAGCGAGACAGAGACAGAGGGAGACAGAGGGAGACAGAGCGAGACAGAGGGAGACAGAGCGAGCCAGAGGGAGACAGAGCGAGACAGAGCGAGACAGAGCGAGACCTTAGGAGACGAAGCGAGACCGAGCGAGACAGAGGGAGACAGAGCGAGACAGAGACAGAGGGAGACAGAGGGAGACAGAGGGAGACAGAGCGAGACAGAGCAAGACAGAGCGAGACCTTAGGAGACGAAGCGAGACCGAGCGAGACAGAGGGAGACAGAGCGAGACAGAGACAGAGGGAGACAGAGGGAGACAGAGGGAGACAGAGCGAGACAGAGGGAGACAGAAGGAGACAGAGGGAGACAGAGGGAGACAGAGACAGAGGGAGACAGAGCGAGACAGAGGGAGACAGAGCGAGACAGGAGCACGCGATGTGTTTGTCTGGGAGGAGGATCGCATTATTCAGTTTATCGATAATCGCAAATTTGAAATGATGATGATGAAAAATAGACCCTTTAAAATGCTGTCATCAAATTTCCGGAATGGAGGTGATTCAGATTTTCAATGATTGTCTCACATTAGATCTAAATTCTATGGTTTGAAGTGTTTGTGTTGGAAAAAAGCAACACATTTGAATTTCCAGAGTAGAAAGGTCAGTTAGTTTGCTTTTCTATAACAAACTATGGACAAAATACAATTTTCTAGCCTTAAATTGTATTTTAGCTTCAAAAGAATCTAATTTATGGAACATCTAATATCTATCTAATATCTGTATCTAATATATCTCTAGATAAAATTAAAAATGATTGTAGGCTCAACATTTCTGAGTATTTTTCCAAAATATGCAAAGAGTTGATCATAATTTCCTCAAACATAATGTAAAATACAATAATAAATGTGTTTAAAGCAGCTCTGATGTCACTCACATGTGTCTGAGGCTTTTACTGACACTAAACCATCTCAGTTTTTCATATTTTGTGATATTCTGAGGTTAATCCCAGTTTCTCAGTGAAATCACATTATGTTCCACTTCACTTTTCCTTCCGTTCCGGATATACAATGTTTTTGTTTAAACTTTTAAAGTTTCAATTCAAACTAAACTCAAAGTCAACCTGGATATAAAGTCTGATTCTGTCACATTTACTGTACTGTTATTCAGAGAGTTTCAGTTCAAAATAATAAATGGTTCAGCTACAAGCATTTATTCGGGGGATTTTGTGTTTGAATCTTTCAAAAACGCATTAAGTGACTTTTAAAATGAAGCATTTCATTCACAGTCCAGTCACTTTTTTGTGCAATAGACATTTACAAGCCCCGGTGCCTAAAGTCCATATGAAGGATCTCACAATGTTCTAAATATGACTTAGTTTGGTGGGAGGGCACCTGTGGTAAATATTTATTATAGTTTACATCTGTGAAGTTGCAGTTTGTGAAGACATTTTGAAAAATAAAAGCTTAAAATGACAGGAAGTAGTGCTGATTTCTAAAACGGAATCCCTCTGTGATGTCATCAAAAAGCCACGCGACGTTGAAAACACAGAGCCATTTTACAGACGACTGACACAGCTCCGTAAACTTCACTTAAGACTGAAGTCAAGATGGATTCTCACGAAACTGAAAGGTCAAATCTGTCGATGCAGCTGCAGCGCGAGGTTCTGATGGATCACCAAAATAACATCTGAATATTAAACAGCTCCTGATGTCCCTAAACCATCCAGATTTTTGTCAGTTTGGCCATTTTTGACTCAACAATAGAAAAAAAGTCTAGCCAATATGAAGGTTCTCGTGTTTTTCTAATTCTGTTGTGGTAAATATAGTTCTACATCCGTGAAGTTGCAATTTGTGAAGAAGTTTTCAGAAATAAAAGTTCAAAATGACAGGAAGTGGAGCTGGATCCCTCTGTGATGTCATCAAAAGGCGACGCACCATTGTAAACACAGAGACACTTTACGGATGACTGACCATTTAAACCATTGTTCAACAATTTAAGTGTTACCGGGGATTATTTACCGTCAGCTCCCAAACTATTGTGTAATGTATGTGCTTGTGGGCCTTATTTACAGTCTGGTTGCTATGGTAACGGTTGTGGAATAACCTCTAACTGTGTCATATTTGTGCTCGTGTTCAACCAGGAAGTGACATTATAAACTTAACACAAACTGTCAAACTGGGACAAATAGACAAAATGTGAATTAAAATCTTAAAGGTCCCATATTCTGCTATTTTGCCCTTTACACAGTCTATTCTATGGGCTTTGTTGATACATTTGTGCGTTGTGCAATATCCATAACATAACAGTTTCCAAAAAACACCCATTTCTTGGACTGGCCCCCCTCCTTGCAAAAGTAAACGGCTCACTCTGAGATCTGACCCCCCCGAACAGAGAGCAGGCTGCCTCCCCCGCCCAACTCGCGCGCCTCCCCCGCCCAACTCGTGCCGAAGCATAGAGCGGAGATGGTGCATGCGTCGTGTGCTCCGGTAAACAGCGATACACAAACACGGGAATAAACATTTTTTCCGTCCTGACGGTGCGTCGTGCTGAGTCCTACGTCCTGGATCTGACCTGGAGTTTGACGTGCTCCAGTACCTCGACGACGGACGTTGCCGTTTGGTAAATAACAAGCTAACTCTTCGATCTGTCGTATCCATCGTGTAATTACTGTGTAGCATTAGCATTAGCTGTTTTTATTCTGCGGCTGCGCGCTTCCCGGAGGCATGGCTTAAACACCGCGTCATCCATGGGAAGCGCGTCATCCTGGTGAGGAGCCCCCGTCTGCCTGCTCAGCCGAGGGGGACGGAAAAGACAGTTCTCTAGCGAAAACATGCGGGAATCAATCAAAAAACCACTTTGGGCACAACATACGAGGCCCAAATAGCACTGTAGGAAGGTTAAAACCTCTGAAAAGTCGATTTTGCATGTTATGGGACCTTTAAATATAAAAACTTGCAGGTGTTTAGCGACGGCATAAAAAAAAGAAGAAGGTGTTTTTTGTTGTTGCCGGAGCTGTGTTTGGGTCCTGTTTTTGTTCCGTGCTGGTGTCGCAGCATCTGTTTGTAGGGTTTGCTTCCTGTAGCGTTAGCGCTGTAGCTGTAGCTGGTGTGTTTGTGGTCGGAGAGGCTCGCTCTGTCACGGCTCTATGTCTCTCTGTTTTATCCTCCCTCCTCGTTCACTCTCGTCTTTTCACTCGCTCTGTTCCTCTTTTTTTACTCCCCTTTGCTCCGTTAGTTTGTGGTTCCGAAGCCTCTCCCTCTCTTTCTCTCTCTCTTTCTTTCTTTCTTTCTTTCTTTCTTTCTTTCTTTCTTTCTTTCTTTCTTTCTTTCTCGTTCTCTATCCTTTATCTCTCTCCTCTCGCTCTCTTATTCTCCTTCGCTCATTTTCTCCATCTTTCTCTCCCCCCTCTCTTCTCTCTTTTTATCGCCGTCCCTCTCTCTCTCTCTCTCTCTCTCTCTCGTTCAGTCTCTCTCTCTCTCTCTCCCCCTCCGTCTGTCTCTCTCTCTCCCTCTGTCACTCTCTCTCTCACTCTCCCTCTTGTCCCCCCTTCTCCCTCTCTCTGTCTCTCTCTAGTTCCCCCCTCTCTCTCTGTCTCATTCTCTCTTGTTCCCTCCCTCCCTCCCTCCCCGTCTCTCTTTCCCCTCCCTCTCTCCCTTACTCTCTTTCTCTCTCTCTCTCTCTTGTTCCCTTTCTCCCTTCCTTTCCCCCTTCTTTCTCTCTGTATTTCTTTTTCTCCCCTCCCTCTTTCCCTTACTCTCCCTCCCTCTTTTTCTCTCTCTCTTTCTTACTCTCTCTTGTTCCCTCTCTCCTCTTTTCTCTCTCTCCCTCCCTCTTTCTCTCTCTCCATTTCTCTCCCTCTCTCTGTCTCTCTCTCTCTTGTCCCCCTCTCTCTTTCTCCCCCCTCTCTTCTCTCTTTTTATCTCCGTCCCTCTGTCTCTCTCTCTCTCTCTCTCTCTCGTTCAGTCTCTCTCTCTCTCTCTCTCTCCCCTTTGTCTGTCTCTCTCTCTCTCTCCCTCTCTCACTCTCTCTCTTGTCCCCCCTTCTCCCTCTCTCTGTCTCTCTCTAGTTCGCCCCTCTCTCTCTGTCTCATTCTCTCTTGTTCCCTCCCTCCCTTCCTCACCCGTCTCTCTTTCCCCTCCCCCTCTCCCTTCCTCTCTTTCTCTCTCTCTCTTGTTCCCTTTCTCCCTTCCTTTCCCCCTTCTTTCTCTCTCTATTTCTTTTTCTCCCCTCCCTCTTTCCCTTACTCTCCCTCCCTCTTTTTCTCTCTCTCTTTCTTACTCTCTCTTGTTCCCTCTCTCCCCTTTTCTCTCTCTCCCTCCCTCTTTCTCTCCCTCTCTCTGTCTCTCTCTCTCTTGTCCCCCTCTCTCTTTCTCCCCCCTCTCCCCCTCTGTTCCATGTGCAGTGTGTGAGCTGTGTTTGTGTGAGAGGAAACCAGCCCAGACTCTTTTATAGATCGGGGGAAGTGGCCTTAATGAAGAATCTTAATTAAACACGGCTCAGTGTTTTCCAGTGAAGCAGGAAAGAGCGGCTTCTGTGGATCGTCCTCTTTGGGCTTTTACTCAACATTCATGATGTATTTGTTGATCAGCGCATCAAATCGTAATCAAATCGTAATCAAATCGTAATCAAATCGTAATCAAAACGTAAACTTTGAGCTTAATTGCAAAATGTATTTTTAGGATTCGGCAATTAATTATTTTATATTGGAATGTAGACGGACATGAGACTCGCTCTGAGACTCGCTCTGGGCCAAGACTCTCCCCGAAACGAGACTCTCTGGGCCGAGACGAAACTCTCCCCGGGCCGGGTCTCGCTCCGGGCCGAGTCTCGCTCTGGCTCAAGTAAATCCGTGTGCGTGATCTGCGTTGATTTGTGATTAAAGCTTCACTTTCTCTGATCAATTGCACGAGCGCTGACTTTGACCTCTGCATAAACTCAGTATAAACTCAGTGTTCTCGTAAACCATAATAGGAGGCGCACATTTGTGTTTCATTTTACACTCCATTTACTTTTTGAGTGATTGTTGAACCTCAGCCGTGACATTCACAGGGTTTAAGTCTGTGAATGTTCTCTCGTTTATCCTCTCTCCTCTTTCACTCTTATCCTTCTTTTGCTCCATGAGTCTGTGTTGTGGTTCTAAAGGGGTCTGCCTCTCTCTCTCTCTCTGCCTCTCTCTCTCTCTTTCTCTGTCCTTCTCTCTCTATCTCTCTTTGGTTCCTTCCCACTCTCTCTCTCCCCCTCTACCCATTTATTCCTTCCTTAATCTTTCTCTCTCTCTCTCCTTCCCCCTCTCCCCCACCCTTTGTTTCCCTCCCTCCCGTCTCTCTCTTGTTCCCTCCCTCCCTCTCTCTTTCTCTTTATTCCTTCCTTAATCTTTCTTTCACTCTTTCTCTCTCTGTGTCTCTCTCCCCCCTGCTCTTCCTCCAGCTTTGTTTCTCTCTCTTCCTGTCTCTCTCATCCCTCCCTCCTGCTCTCTCTTGATTCCTTCCTTAATCTTTCTTTCTCTCTCTCCCTCTCTCTCTCTCTCTCTCTCTCTCTCTCTGTCTTTCTCTCTGAGTGTCTCTCTCCCTCCTTCCCTCTCTCCCTCACCCTTTGTTTCGCTTTCTACCTCCTTTCCTCTCTCCTCTCTCTGTCTTTCTGTCTCTCCTCTCTCTCTCCCTCTATGTCTCTCTCGCTGTCTCTCCTCTCTCTCCCTCTATGTCTCTCTCTCCCCCTCTCTCTCTCTGTCTCTCCCTCAGGAAAACAAACAAACAATCAAAAACGATTAAAAAAAAGAGAAATCCCTCTTTGCCTTCGTCCATTTTCCCACCAAACCAAACACTCACCACAGACCGATCCTCAGCCGAAGTCCAGCAGCTCCTGACAGGTCTAACCCAGAGGCCCCGGAGGACGGGTCAAATGCAGGGCTTTGTTTTTGCCCCGGTTTAAAGCGGCGCAGGCTGGAGTTCTCCTGCTCCTCGTGTTCCTGCCGCTCGGCCGGTGTTTATTTGTCTGAGCCCTGACGCAGCACAGTTCATGAGCCGGCGCGCTGCAAGTGGAGTTTATTTGTCTTTTAAATGACTTTCTGAAGAGGCCGCGCTGCCGAGGTGAGCGCTGAGCTGCGTCAGGGTTTACACGACTCACAGCAGGAAAAACCAGCAGCACGGAGCGGAACCAAAGGGGATTTATCCGTTGTGTGTCATTACATCGTACTGCATCCTTTGTACTTTCTCAGAACATACACCCCTTATTGTTTTATTCAAAGGATCTGCTGCAGTTGCTTCTAGTTCCAGTCAGTTTGTTTGTTTTTAACGTCCAGTGCCTGCGGCGTAGCGTAAAAATTGTTCTTTACCACGTTGTTGCGATGAAAATGACACCAAGGCGTTTTTATTTCGATGTCTTTCTGTCGATAGCAGCCACACGAGCATGAAACCGGGCTTAGTTTAAACATGTTCCAAACTTTAAAGCTGGATTTCTCTGGATTTATGGATCTTATCAACATGAAATAAAAAATATAGTCCTGCTCTAGTGATGCGTGGGTTGCCTTTTGGCCCGCGGGTCAGGTTGGCGCGGGCTGAGAAAATGACCAGTTCACCAGCCATTTTTTGACAGCATTAAATCTTGTTTGAGCTCAAATAAAGCTGCATTTGTTGACGTAATTTTAATGTCTATTTAATGGGTGCGGGGCGGGTTGTAAATATGATTCTGCTGCGGGCCGGGCTGGGGCGGGTCAAATATAGTCAGAAATGCAGGACCAGTGGGTTGGAAAAAACCCTGACCCGCACATCACTATCAGGCTCCTCGTGCTGCAGACCACAGGGTAATGAGTTTAATGTTCTGACCATTAACACTTTGTCCCTCTCTCAGCCCTGGATTTACTCTAAACTGAAACAATCCTTCTACGGCCCACATTTTGTCACAATCACAATTTCATAATCTGCACTGGACATTTACCACAGTCAAAACCCTGAAGTTGAAACGGACTCTCTTGGTTTTGCTCTCTGGGCTTCTCTCTGGTCTCGCTGCTCAGTGACTCCGCCTCCACTCGCCGCTCTGTGACTCCGCCTCCACTTGCTGAGATAAAATACAAGCGCTTGTGGCATCACCAAAGAATGTTGGGAAAAATAACTCGATTGTGTAAAATTTGTCACACGGAGCGCTCCAAAAACCCCGCCCCTGTTTCAAACGATTAAAGCTAAGGTGCGCTACTAGAAGGTTATAAACAAAAACAAAGGAAAATTTTGCATAATAGGGACCTTTAATGAATAAATAAATACACAAAACCTGCATCGATCTTGTCACTCTGCTTTACCTGAAGTCCATTTGTCTTTGTTTTCAGTGACGCGGAAGAAAATCGGATCAATCAAAATAGGAAAGAAATTGTGATACTTTTTTTTTCACCCAGCCCTAACTTGGGACCTTCCTGATCGTCCAAAACTTGTGGACGAGTTAATTGATAAATAATTTAAAGTTTTGGAACGTTTCAGAAACACGAGTAAACAAACCTACATACTGTGTGGCTAAGTCCTGCCTGCACCGTGTGTTTCCACTGTCCCTTCTGTCTAACGTTTGAGACTTTTCAGTGTGAACTCATGCCCCTGTTTCCTGTGTTGTCCTCTGCAGATGTGGACGAGTGCGTGGACAACAACGGCGGCTGTCAGCAGGTCTGCGTGAACACCATGGGCAGCTACGAGTGTCAGTGCACGCACGGCTTCTTCCTCAGCGACAACCAGCACACGTGCATCCACCGCTCCGACGGTAAGAGCTGGCAGAATACGAACAGAGCGCGGCGCATCGGGCTTCAGTCGCTCGCTTCAAATGGGTTTGCACGCTGCTGTGTTGGGGTTTCACTTGGAATTATGGAAAAGTATGGAAAAACGTCTTCTTTGGAGTAGCTTGTTCTGTTACGGAGAATACTTGGGTTACTTTTTTGAAGGTTTTGTTTTTGTTGGTAATGGAATATTTGGACTAATTAAGGAGAGACACTACAGGTGAATAGGAAAACAGCAACTGGAGTTTCTGCGGTTTGTTAAGCGCTTTGAGTGCCTTTTAGGTGGAAAAGTGCTCCATGAATAAAAATCATCATCATCTTACATTTAAAGATATCAGTTTGAAGCTTCTCCTGTAGTTTAGTCACATAAATGTAAGAAAAAATACATTACAAGTTTTTCATCATGTCATATTTTCATGTAGAAATAAGGCATTTTATGTGAAAAATGCACATATTTGGGACATTTGAATCTAAAAAATGGACAGAACCAGGTTTAAATTTCTTGGTTCATTTTGTAACATATTAGTTATAAAAAAGGGGATTTTGGATTTCTTATTTAGTTTTTAAGTAAACTAGATTGGACTGAAAATTGTCCTTAAAATGTCACTTCACTTTTTTGACTTAAAACTTCCAAGATTGTACAGTTTGGTGTGGGATCTACTTTAAGGCAGATCTTTACGCCCTTAGAGGAGAAAAATGCATTTTAAGAAAACAGCCTTTGAAGTTACAATGTCCCAGAGAAATCTATAGATGAAGTGGATTAAATGAAAAAATAAAACATATTTAGGAGCAGATTCGACAAGTTAGTTCTTTCCAAAAGGAAGTCGACATGTTGAGAGAGAACTTTAAAAAAATGTTTTTTATTAGTTTTGCCTGTAGTGTCTCGCCTTAACAGTTATTAGCCCCATGACACCAGGAAGGGCTGCACGATTTGAGGGGAAAATGGAATTGTAATTATGCAAAAAACTAGGATTCTAGTTGGAGTTTGTTTGTTTAAAATAATTGCAATTTGATATTTTCCAAATTGTTTGCTCCATTCCTGTTTTTGAAGTGAAAACGCTGCAGCATGGTCACACGCAAAGTCAATTTGGGCATATAATTGGAGGATTTGGGCATTGATTATATTGATTTATTGACCTGATCGATTGAGGGAGTCAGTGACAGGTCAAAGGTGAAGGGCTTACATCGACCCTTATGTCACCTTTCTGACCTGACGTGACTTTAATTAAACCAGAAACCACACGATTTATTCTAGAAACATGTCCAGGTCAAGGGTTATTGATTTGAGTCTTCTTTTGTGACACTTGTTGCAGCTCGAGAAAACACGAGGGCAGATGTAATAATACACACTGACTTGTTTGGACGACGGGTATTTGCGCTTGCTTCAAACAAATCTGTTGCTTTCCCCTCAAACAGAACCTGGCGCTTTACTTGGTTTGGTTTGTTTGTGTCGGCGATGGCTTTTCAATGGTTTTGTTGCCGGTTCATTAACACAAAAACAAAGGGGCCAAAACCGACCCTTGGGAAAAACCATTTAGAAGTTCAGAGACGCTGCGATGTGGATGTTTGCGTTGCTGCAGATGCTGTGGTCAGAGAAACAGCAGGAGAACGGAGCTGGTCCAAGAAATGATCAGGGACAACAGTTGTGCCTTGCTTTTGGGCTTTTTCTCATAAAAATTCCATATGAATCTTGACTGTTTTCTCTTTTTTGTCTGCAATTTTCAATATTTTTGGACAACTTTGTTATTGATCTTTTGGTGCCAAAAAGAGAAGCTTTATATTTACAGTTTTACAACAACACAGCAAAAGATCAGTACAATTATTTTATTGATTTAGTTTATGAGAGTTTTTATGTTAAAATCTAACTATACTATGTTACAAGCATTTCTGGATGAGTTAGTGGGTGAGTGTTAGATGATGTCAGGGGTGAGTTAGTGGGTGAGTGTTGGATGGTCTCAGTGGTGAGTCAGTGGGTGAGTGTCTCTGTTCTGGGGTGAGTCAGTGGGTGAGTGTCTCTGCTCTGGGGGTGAGTTAGTGGATGGTCTCAGGGGTCTGTTGGTGGGTGAGTGTCTCTGTTCAGGGGTGAGTCAGTGGGTGAGTGTCTCTGTTCAGGGGGTGAGTTAGTGGGTGGTCTCAGGGGTGAGTTGGTGGGTGAGTGTCTCTGTTCAGGGGTGAGTCAGTGGGTGAGTGTCTCTGTTCAGGGGGTGAGTTAGTGGGTGGTCTCAGGGGTGAGTTGGTGGGTGAGTGTCTCTGTTCTGGGGTGAGTCAGTGGGTGAGTGTCTCTGTTCTGGGGGTGAGTTAGTGGGTGAGTCAGTGGGTGAGTGTCTCTGTTCTGGGGGTGAGTCAGTGGGTGAGTCAGTGGGTGAGTGTCTCTGTTCTGGGGGTGAGTTAGTGGGTGAGTCAGTGGGTGAGTGTCTCTGTTCAGGGGGTGAGTTAGTGGGTGGTCTCAGGGGTGAGTTGGTGGGTGAGTGTCTCTGTTCTGGGGGTGAGTTAGTGGGTGAGTCAGTGGGTGAGTGTCTCTGTTCTGGGGGTGAGTTAGTGGGTGAGTCAGTGGGTGAGTGTCTCTGTTCTGGGGGTGAGTCAGTGGGTGAGTCAGTGGGTGAGTGTCTCTGTTCTGGGGGTGAGTTAGTGGGTGAGTCAGTGGGTGAGTGTCTCTGTTCAGGGGGTGAGTTAGTGGGTGGTCTCAGGGGTGAGTTGGTGGGTGAGTGTCTGTGTTCTGGGGGTGAGTTAGTGGGTGAGTCAGTGGGTGAGTGTCTCTGTTCTGGGGGTGAGTTAGTGGGTGAGTCAGTGGGTGAGTGTCTCTGTTCTGGGGTGAGTTAGTGGATGGTCTCAGGGGTGAGTTGGTGGGTGAGTGTCTCTGTTCTGGGGGTGAGTTAGTGGGTGAGTCAGTGGGTGAGTGTCTCTGTTCAGGGGGTGAGTTAGTGGGTGGTCTCAGGGGTGAGTTGGTGGGTGAGTGTCTCTGTTCAGGGGTGAGTCAGTGGGTGAGTCAGTGCGTGAGTGTCTCTGTTCTGGGGGTGAGTCAGTGGGTGAGTCAGTGGGTGAGTGTCTCTGTTCTGGGGGTGAGTTAGTGGGTGAGTCAGTGGGTGAGTGTCTCTGTTCTGGGGTGAGTTAGTGGATGGTCTCAGGGGTGAGTTGGTGGGTGAGTGTCTCTGTTCTGGGGGTGAGTTAGTGGGTGAGTCAGTGGGTGAGTGTCTCTGTTCAGGGGGTGAGTTAGTGGGTGGTCTCAGGGGTGAGTTGGTGGGTGAGTGTCTCTGTTCAGGGGTGAGTCAGTGGGTGAGTCAGTGCGTGAGTGTCTCTGTTCTGGGGGTGAGTCAGTGGGTGAGTCAGTGGGTGAGTGTCTCTGTTCTGGGGGTGAGTTAGTGGATGGTCTCAGGGGTGAGTTGGTGGGTGAGTGTCTCTGTTCAGGGGTGAGTCAGTGGGTGAGTGTCTCTGTTCTGGGGGTGAGTTAGTGGGTGAGTCAGTGGGTGAGTGTCTCTGTTCTGGGGGTGAGTTAGTGGATGGTCTCAGGGGTGAGTTGGTGGGTGAGTGTCTCTGTTCTGGGGGTGAGTTAGTGGGTGAGTCAGTGGGTGAGTGTCTCTGTTCAGGGGGTGAGTTAGTGGGTGGTCTCAGGGGTGAGTTGGTGGGTGAGTGTCTCTGTTCTGGGGTGAGTCAGTGGGTGAGTCAGTGGGTGAGTGTCTCTGTTCTGGGGGTGAGTTAGTGGGTGAGTCAGTGGGTGAGTGTCTCTGTTCTGGGGGTGAGTTAGTGGATGGTCTCAGGGGTGAGTTGGTGGGTGAGTGTCTCTGTTCTGGGGGTGAGTTAGTGGGTGAGTTGGTGGGTGAGTATCTCTGTTCAGGGGTGAGTCAGTGGGTGAGTCAGTGGGTGAGTGTCTCTGTTCTGGGGGTGAGTTAGTGGATGGTCTCAGGGGTGAGTTGGTGGGTGAGTGTCTCTGTTCAGGGGTGAGTCAGTGGGTGAGTGTCTCTGTTCTGGGGGTGAGTTAGTGGGTGAGTCAGTGGGTGAGTGTCTCTGTTCTGGGGGTGAGTTAGTGGATGGTCTCAGGGGTGAGTTGGTGGGTGAGTGTCTCTGTTCTGGGGGTGAGTTAGTGGGTGAGTCAGTGGGTGAGTGTCTCTGTTCAGGGGGTGAGTTAGTGGGTGGTCTCAGGGGTGAGTTGGTGGGTGAGTGTCTCTGTTCTGGGGGTGAGTTAGTGGGTGAGTCAGTGGGTGAGTGTCTCTGTTCAGGGGGTGAGTTAGTGGGTGGTCTCAGGGGTGAGTTGGTGGGTGAGTGTCTCTGTTCTGGGGTGAGTCAGTGGGTGAGTGTCTCTGTTCTGGGGGTGAGTTAGTGGGTGAGTCAGTGGGTGAGTGTCTCTGTTCTGGGGGTGAGTTAGTGGATGGTCTCAGGGGTGAGTTGGTGGGTGAGTGTCTCTGTTCAGGGGTGAGTCAGTGGGTGAGTCAGTGGGTGAGTGTCTCTGTTCTGGGGGTGAGTTAGTGGAGGGTTGTCCAAACTTTTTCCATCGAGGGCCACATATTGAAATATAGATCAAGCGGAGGGCCACAAATCAATCGTGAAATGTTAAAAAAAGCTGCATTTATCTGATGTTTTAAGCACCACCACATCTACATTCAGTCTCAGTGCCTTAATATCAGGTCTGTGCTGCACCAAAATGTTAGTTATTTAGGTTGAAATTGTAGAAAATGTGAAATGTGCTGTAAATAGTACTTCTCAGGACAATGTGGGCCAGTTCACCAGGAAGACTAAGGGCCAAGAAAAATTGGTCTGAGGGCCGCATTTGGCCCACGGGCCTGAGTTTGGACATGCCTGGTCTAAGGGGTGAGTTAATGGGTGAGTCAGTGGGTGAGTGTCTCTGTTCTGGGGTGAGTTAGTGGATGGTCTAAGGGGTGAGTTAATGGGTGAGTCAGTGGGTGAGTGTCTCTGTTCTGGGGTGAGTTAGTGGATGGTCTAAGGGGTGAGTTAATGGGTGAGTTATTGGGTGAGTGTCTCTGTTCAGGGGTGAGTTAGTGGATGGTCTAAGGGGTGAGTCAGTGGGTGAGTGTCTCTGTTCTGGGGTGAGTTAGTGGATGGTCTAAGGGGTGAGTCAGTGGGTGAGTGTCTCTGTTCTGGGGTGAGTTAGTGGATGGTCTAAGGGGTGAGTCAGTGGGTGAGTGTCTCTGTTCTGGGGTGAGTTAGTGGATGGTCTAAGGGGTGAGTCAGTGGGTGAGTGTCTCTGTTCTGGGGTGAGTTAGTGGATGGTCTAAGGGGTGAGTCAGTGGGTGAGTGTCTCTGTTCTGGTGGACGTCGTGTGGAGCTCCTTCAGCCTCTGGACTGGAGTCATGTGACCTCCTCCAGCGTCTGACACACGGGTCAAGACTGACATGTGTGACATGTGTGAACTCACCCACGCTCATGGTGTGAAAGGGAGAGGGGGGAGGGAGAGAGAGGAAAAGAGAGGGGGAGAGAGGGAGAGAGGGGGGGAGAGACAGGAAAAGAGAGGGGGAGAGAGAGAGAGATAGGGGGGAGGAGAGAGATGGGGAGAGAGAGAGAGGAAAAGAGAGGGGGAGAGAGAGGGGGGGAGGGAGAGAGAGAGAGAGGAAGAGTAGGAGGAGAGAGAGATAGGGAGGGGGAGAGGGAGGGAGGGGGAGGGAGAGAGGGAGGAGGAGAGAGGGAGAGACAGAGAGAGAGGGAGAGAGAGAGAGAGAGGGAGGAGAGAGAGGGCGGGGGAGAGAGAGAAGCTCCTTTGACTAATCTTTGAGTCCCCGGTGTGTTATCGATTTGTTCACCGATTTTTCAGTTTTTCTTTTTTTTCTCCAGGCGGCCACTCGATTGGTGTAAAACTATCATTTTTCTTTACACCAGGTAAAAACAGCAAATAAAGACAAAAGTAGAAAATGATCAAAAACCTGTCATACGCACTTTAAAAAGGCTAAAATGTGCAAACACCTCCATTAAAGATAAGAGAGAGAAGAGATAAAGAGGGCGGGGAAAACACTGCTCTGGTGTTTGACGTGTGTGAACAGCACGAGACGAGAGAGAAAAGGGGGAGACAAGGGGGAGAAAAGGGGGAGAAAACGTGAAAACCGAAAGGAAAAGAGAGAAAGAGACAGAAAAGAAGAGAACACTGCAACAAAATGAGTTAAATGTCTTGGTTTCAGGAGATTAATCTGAGTTTCAGACGTTTTGACTCGTTAAAGGGCCTATGACAGGTTTTTATGATTTTCTAATTTTGACTTTATTCTGTGTATTTTATACCTGTTGTAAATATAAACAAACAAAGTGTACAGGATGGTAATTTCCCAGTGTGATGTCATCATTTATAACCAGGAAGTAAAATACCTGAAAAAATGGCTAAACTGGTGGAAAATTTGTAAAGATTTGACCAGAATTTGAAATATATTTATCTTAACTGCATTTTATTTAAAATAGTATTCCAACCTGTCAGAGGCCCTTTAAGATCAGTGGAGACGATTTTTTTGATGGAACTAGATTATTTCACTTGTTTCAATACATTATTTCTTACTTCAATCCAAATTTTCTGTCAGTGGGTTAAGATCATTTTTACTAGTGACAAATTTATGATCTTATTTGAGCAAAATTATCGTATGATCCGTCAGAAATACCTTGAAACCAATTAAGGCAAGAATCTACAGGCAAAGCTCTTTTTTTTTCTCTTCCATTTTTTTTGTTTTTTGGTCAGTTTTCTCTCTCACACATCGACTTTCATGTGGAAACAACAAACTTGTCCAATCTGCTCCTGAAGATGTTTTATTCTTCCATTGAATCCACTTCATCCAAAGATTTCTCTGGGACATTGTAACTTCAAAGGCCGTTTTCTTCAAATGTATTTTTGTCCCTCGAGACATAAAGATGAGCCTTAAAGTAGATCCTACACCAAACTGTACAATCTGGACTCAACAAGATTTAGACCAAACACAAGGATTTTTTAATATCTAATTCTAAAACTGATTTATTGAAGTTTTAAGTCAGAAAAATGAGGCGAAATTTGAATTTTTAGGACAATTTTCAGTCCAATCTAGTTTACTTAAAAACTAAATAAGAAATCAAAAATCCCATTTTTTTGTAACTAATATGTTAAGTAATTTAAATAGTAAGCAATAGTAATTTAAACCTGGTTCTGTCCATTTTTCAGATTTAAATGTCCCAAATATATGGATTTTTGGTCATTTTTACACATAAAATGCCTTATTTCTACATGAAAACATGACATGATGAAAAATTTCTAATCCATTTTTTTCTTACATTTATGTGAGTAAACTACAGGAGAAGTTTCAAATTGATATCTTTCAATTTTATATTTTTTCCTGTTCACCTTCAGCGTCTCGCCTTAAATGTTCTGCATCACATCGACGAAAATCCAGATAAAAACGATAAATTCAAACCATTTTAAGCCTGGATAGAGTTCCATTTTTTGCTGCGAAGCTGAACGGGAGAGAAAAGTGCACGTGGAACGGAACGAGGGGCGGAAAACAGGACGATCAGGACGGAGGAGGACGAAGAGAGCGAAGGATGGGGGAAAGAGGAGGAGGAGCGGCCCTGTCACATTTAATTAATGACGGGAGCCGAGTCCAGCGGCGACAGAGCGACATGTGGACTCGGGGTCAGGCTCCTCCGCCGAGTGTGAATGAGAGCAGTGTG
This sequence comes from Rhinogobius similis, assembly GCA_019453435.1. Taxonomy (NCBI): domain Eukaryota; kingdom Metazoa; phylum Chordata; class Actinopteri; order Gobiiformes; family Gobiidae; genus Rhinogobius; species Rhinogobius similis. The sequence goes on along the minus strand of CM033619.1, from coordinate 4,969,989 downwards.
ACGGCTCCACAAAGGCCGGCGTGTGACGGGCGAGGACCGGAGAGCGCCAACCAAACTGGACCACACCACGGAAAAGATCGAACGTGTCGCAAGGTCTCGTGTGCGGGAAGAAAGCGGGTGTCACACGTTTCCAAAATAAAGTAATCTGAAAACGGGGCGAAAACGTTAAAAGAGGAAGGAAAAGAGAGAACACTGCAAAAAATGAGTTCAAATGTCTTAATTTCAGGATATTAATAGATGTTTTGACTCGTTAAAGGGCCTATGACAGGTTTTGGGTCGATATCGCGATATTGTCTGACGCAATAACGATGTTGGATGTCAGTAACAGCAAAGGGTTCGTCTGATAGAAGTGTTCTGTTTTTAAAATGAGAACAATGAAAAGAGAAAATCATGAATAAAAAAACTAGAATGTGCAAATACCAAAGATAAGAGAGGGAAGAGATAAAGAGGGCGGGGAAAACGCTGCTCTGGTGTTTGACGTGTGTGAACAGCACGAGACGAGAGAGAAAAGGGGGAGAAAATGTGAAAAGAGGAAGGAAAAGAGAATAGAGAGAGAGAAAAGGCGAGAACACTGCAACAAAATGAGTTCAAATGTCTTGATTTCAGGAGATTAATAGATGTTTCGACTCGTTAAAGGGCCCATGACAGGTTTTTATGATTTTCTAATTTTGACTTTATTCAGTGCATTAATACCTGTTGTGAATATAAATTATAGTTTTGCACCAATCAGGTCGCAGTTGAAAAGTCAGTTGAAAATTACAGGAAGTGAACATCACACTGTGAGACAAAGGTTCTGCATCATTTACACAAAAGAAACTTCTTTTTTGACCCTTTAAACACTGATTCAACAAAAGGCCGGTGTGTGACGGAGGACGGAGAGAACCGAAGAGCGCCGTCCAAAACTGGACAACATCACGGAAAAGATCGTACGTGTCGGAAGGTCTCGTGTGCGGAAAGAAAGCCTGTGCCGTCGAATTAGTCACATGTTTCCAAAATAAAGTAATCTGAAAAGGGGGAGAAAACATGAAAAGAGGAAGGAAAAGAGAATAAAGAGAGAGAAAAGGCGAGAACACTGCAAAAAATGAGTTCAAATGTCTTGATTTCAGGACATTAATAGATGTTTTGACTCGTTAAAGGGCCTATGACAGGTTTTGGGTCGATATCGCAATATTGTCTGACGCAATAACGATGTTGGATGTCAGTAACAGCAAAGGGTTCGTCTGATAGAAGTGTTCTGTTTTTAAAATGAGAACAATGAAAAGAGAAAATCATGAATACAAAAACTAGAATGTGCAAATACCAAAGATAAGAGAGGGAAGAGATAAAGAGGGCGGGGAAAACGCTGCTCTGGTGTTTGACGTGTGTGAACAGCACAAGACGAGAGAGAAAAAGGGGAGAAAAGGGGGAGAAAATGTGAAAAGAGGAAGGAAAAGAGAATAGAGAGAGAGAAAAGGCGAGAACACTGCAACAAAATGAGTTAAAATGTTTTGATTTCAGGAGATTAATAGATGTTTCGACTCGTTAAAGGGCCCATGACAGGTTTTTATGATTTTCTAATTTTGACTTTATTGAGTGTATTAATGCCTGTTGTAAATATAAATTATAGTTTTGCACCAATCAGGTCGCAGTTTGTGGAGAAAAGTTGAAAAGTCAGTTGAAAATGACAGGAAGTAAACAAACTGATGACATCACACTGTGAGACAAAGGTTCTGCATCATTTACACAAAAGAAACGTCTTTTTTGACCCTTTAAACACTGATTCAACAAAAGGCCGGCGTGTGACGGAGGACGGAGAGAACCGACGAGCGCCGTCCAAAACTGGAGAATATCACGGAAAAGATCGTACGTGTCGGAAGGTCTCGTGTGCGGAAAGAAAGCCTGTGTCAAAATTAGTCACATGTTTCCAAAATAAAGTAATCTGAAAACGGGGAGAAAACATGAAAAGAGGAAGGAAAAGAGAATAAAGAGAGAAAACACTGCAAAAAATGAGTTCAAATGTCTTGATTTCAGGACATTAATAGATGTTTTGACTCGTTAAAGGGCCTATGACAGGTTTTGTGTCGATATCGCAATATTGTCTGACGCAATAACGATGTTGGATGTCAGTAACAGCAAAGGGTTCGTCTGATAGAAGTGTTCTGTTTTTAAAATGAGAACAATGAAAAGAGAAAATCATGAATAAAAAAACTAGAATGTGCAAATACCAAAGATAAGAGAGGGAAGAGATAAAGAGGGCGGGGAAAACGCTGCTCTGGTGTTTGACGTGTGTGAACAGCACGAGACGAGAGAGAAAAGGGGGAGAAAATGTGAAAAGAGGAAGGAAAAGAGAATAGAGAGAGAGAAAAGGGAGAGACAATGTGAAAAGAGGAAGGAAAAGAGAATAGAGAGAGAGAAAAGGCGAGAACACTGCAACAAAATGAGTTCAAATGTCTTGATTTCAGGAAATTAATAGATGTTTTGACTCGTTAAAGGGCCTATGACAGGTTTTTATGATTTTCTAATTTTGACTTTATTGAGTGTATTAATGCCTGTTGTAAATATAAATTATAGTTTTGCACCAATCAGGTCGCAGTTTGTGGAGAAAAGTTGAAAAGTCAGTTGAAAATGACAGGAAGTAAACAAACTGATGACATCACACTGGAGTGACAAAGGTTCTGCATCATTTACACAAAAGAAAGCCTGTGTCAAAATTAGTCACACGTTTCCAAAATAAAGTAATCTGATGATACTGATTAGGGCAGAACGATATGTCGCAAAAGTGTCGATATCGCGATATTGCAATAACGATGTCGCAACAAGCAAAAGATATGGCAGTAACAGCAAAGGCTTCGTCTGAGAGAAATGTTCTGTTTTTAAAATGAGAACAATGAAAAGAGAAAATCATGAATAAAATCTAGCTTTTCCAAACTAAATTAGTCTCAGTTTTGTGTTTGTTGTTTTTTATTTTAATATAACAGACATTATTGTATCAAAAATAGTAGAATAATCATGAAGTCGACTATAAACAATCAGCAGTCATTTTATGATGGTCGTCGTTCTCTGGACAAAACAGACTCTAAAACACAAACTTAAAGACTTTTAGAACAAACAAATATTCGCTCATTTATTTGGTTAAAAATCGCAATAATTTCCAATATTGTGCAGCTCTAACACTGATTGACGTAGAGCTGGGTGATAAGGCAAAAAACTATTATCATGATTTTGATTTTTATGACGATTCATGTTATACTTATTATGTTATTATATATTATGTTAGACTGTATTTTCCTGTTGCCTTTATGAGAGCTGCACCATTTAGGATTTTTCTGACCAGTGCGATTGTGATTATGTTTGTGATTTGTGTTTTAATAATATTCTCTTCACATTTTAAACACAATTTTGTCGCTTTTAGTCGCGTCTTTTGCCACGTTCAGTTGTGTCTGTCATATTTAAACACGTCTTTGTCATTTTTAGTCAGGTCTTTGTTGTTTTTAGTGGCGTTTTGGTGCATTGGGTCACGTTTGTTGTTTGTAGGTGTGCTTTTGTCGCTTTTGAACACATCTTTACCGCCTTTGGTCGCGCTTTTGTCGCTTGTTTCAGAACATTTTTGTACAAATCCAAACTACAGCGTTAGCAGTTTTTATTCAAATCAAAGCAACACATTTTTTTGTTTGTGAAGAAATGATTGCACTTCAAAACTTGTGGATTTGGTTCAATTGTGCAGCTCTGGCCTTTAAGAGGTAAATAAAGTCATCTGCTCAGAGGCTTCAGAGGCTAAACAACAGGAGAAAAAGTGTGTTTGACCATTTTTAAGGACGTTTGTTTGGAAGTCTGTTCAAAATCTTTTTTCTGATTGGTGTAAACATTATTTGGAAGGTGCAATTACAAGTTGATAGGTGCATGTTATTGTTTGATGTTTATAAGAAAGGAAGTAAGATGTGTTTGAATAACCTAATGATGCTTTGGCCTAAATCATCCTACAAAAAGAAAAAAAGATACTCACCCCATTAAACATTGTTGGTGTAAACATTATTTGGTAAAACATAAAGCAAGTTATGCCTGTTACATTATTAGAAGAAAAGAAGTAAGATGCGTCTGAAAACCGAAAGATACTTTGGTCTAAATCATCCTAAAAGATACCCAGTTTATACGGTTTGTTATTCTATAGTTTTGTTACAAGAAACCCACTTGAATGAATTGGAACAAAGAAAACATAAAAAGGGACTGGGTAAACCAAACATAAAGTGCATCATTTGGGAATAAAGATGTGTAGCTATTCTGATAATAATAAATAACTTGTCTTCTCAACTGAAAAAAGTAATACAAGACAAATGGGCACGATACATAATGGTAGTTGGCCGGGGTCCATTATGAATCTTTGTTAATGCAATGAATTAAATGACAATTATTTTCAAAGAAATTGCACGTATTGTTGCAGAGAATGCTAAAGGTTGTAATAATAATTGTTGGAGGAGATTTTAATGCAGTGCAGGATGATAGACTTGATATGACACCGGCAGAAATACACCAGCGCATCACTCTTTGTTATTCTGCTTACTTTGTGACTGCTATTCTATGATTATTTGTGATTTGCACTAAATATTCTTAATAAAAACAAGTTAGAAAAACAAATAATACTAACCAGCACACTCACAAAATATTGCATCATTTATTTCCTCTGTGAGAACCAAGAATCATCATCATTATACAATCATTCGATGCGATTATTTCTATTGTACACTGAGACTTTTTAAATACATTTTTAACCTCAAATAATGGTTGAAATATGGCGTTGAAAGCTTTTATATAGAAAATATTTGTGAATACACTGTACTATAGATGAAAATCAGAAATTGTTTGTTCTTTTTTGACATTTTGATTCAATAATGCCACTGTCTTTGACATATAAAAAAAATCTATTATTATCTAATTATTATCAAAATACTACAGTGATTTTTTATAGTCTACTTGTCATGATTAGTTGATTAATTGTCGCAGCCTTATTCACAAATATTCACTATTATTGACGTTATGACAAAACCACAGTGTAATTCCCTTTCATTTTCATTAATTACTGACAAAACCACAGTGTAATTCCCTTTCATTTTCATTAATTACTGACAAAACCACAGTGTAATTCCCTTTCATTTTCATTAATTACTGACAAAACCACAGTGTAATTCCCTTTCATTTTCATTAATTACTGACAAAACCACAGTGTAATTCCCTTTCATTTTCATTAATTACTGACAAAACCACAGTGTAATTCCCTTTCATTTTCATTAATTACTGACAAAACCACAGTGTAATTCCCTTTCATTTTCATTAATTACTGACAAAACCACAGTGTAATTCCCTTTCATTTTCATTAATTACTGACCAAACCACAGTGTAATTCCCTTTCATTTTCATTAATTACTGACAAAACCACAGTGTAATTCCCTTTCATTTTCATTAATTACTGACCAAACCACAGTGTAATTCCCTTTCATTTTCATTAATTACTGACCAAACCCTTTCGTTCTCATTGTGCACCGGCTCGTCCTTCCTTCAGTCTCAGAGCAGTTTTCTGAAATCCTGTGTCTGTCGCTGGACGCTGCAGTGAAAGGCAGAAATAGCCGTTTGTTGACTCTGCGCAAACCCAACAAACCATCATCTGAATCTCATCCTTTTCCCTGCGCTGCATTCCTCACTATTTCTGTCCATTCAGAAGCTCCTGCGCCGCCCCACGTGACGCAAAATCATTAGGACGTCTGTGTGTGTGGTTTGCTCTGCCGGCGTCTCCTCGTGGACCGGGCGGACGCTGCCGGAGAAGGAGGCGCGTGTGAAGCGTCTGCAGGGTCTGGACGTACGGCGTGAACGTGTGAAGGCCGTGACAGAGAAGGCAGTGGTGACGAGCCAACGAGCTGAAGGCAACAAGAGCTTGTTTGTGTTTTATTTAAAATGGCTGTTGGATGATGAAGGGGCACGTCACACTTGTCTTGTCTCTGTCTCAGAAACCAAACACAACAGAAAGGTAAAATGTACGACGAATGAAAGAGCAGCTTCCCAGTTATGTTTGGTCTTTTCACTCCATTTTTCTCTTTTGTTCAGACTCAGAGTTTAAAGAGCTCAAACACAGAGTTATAAGAGTTCAAACACAGACTTATAAGAGTTCAAACACAGAGTTATAAGAGCTCAAACACAGAGTTATAAGAGTTCAAACACAGAGTTATTAGAGCTCAAACACAGAGTTATAAGAGTTCAAACACAGAGTTATTAGAGCTCAAACACAGAGTTATAAGAGTTCAAACACAGAGTTATAAGAGCTCAAACACAGAGTTATAAGAGTTCAAACACAGAGTTATTAGAGCTCAAACACAGAGTTATAAGAGTTCAAACACAGTTATAAAAGTTCAAACACAGAGTTATAAGAGTTCAAACACAGAGTTATAAAAGTTCAAACACAGAGTTATAAGAGTTCAAACACAGAGTTATAAGAGTTCAAGCACAGAGTTATTAGAGCTCAAACACAGAGTTATAAGAGTTTAAACACAGAGTTCCATCCATCCATCCATCTTCTTCCGCTTATCCGGGGCCGGGTCGCGGGGGCAGCAGCCTGAGCAGGGACTCCCAGACTTCCTTCACCCCAGCTCAAACACAGAGTTATTAGAGCTCAAACACAGAGTTATTAGAGTTCAAACACAGAGTTATAAGAGTTTAAATACAGAGTTATTAGAGCTCAAACACAGAGTTATTAGAGCTCAAACACAGAGTTATTAGAGCTCAAACACAGAGTTATTAGAGCTCAAACACAGAGTTATTAGAGTTCAAACACAGAGTTATAAGAGTTTAAATACAGAGTTATTAGAGCTCAAACACAGAGTTATAAGAGTTTAAACACAGAGTTATTAGAGATCAAACACAGAGTTATAAGAGTTTAAATACAGAGTTATTAGAGCTCAAACACAGAGTTAT